>CANYBF011412896.1:0-28676 GCA_948192965.1 Dalechampia spathulata | reverse complement strand
GAGGTGGTCTGGAGCAACAGAGCATTTTGTATAGTAATGAGGCAGTAATGTATAGTAGTTAGATGGTGGTTTGTACGGATTGTGTAATCAGAACCGTTGTATATTAATAAATATACTTTTGTATTTCAGTTTGTACATTCCTTTGAATGTATGTTAAATTCAGGGTTATGTTTGGTTCTGTTTACTGTTGTTACCGCCATACTACAGGGTTGTCCCCATACGACGTCTTTTTATTCATGTACAGGTATCCCTTGTAGTGTATACCATGGTTTTCCGTACTGGAGGTCGTTGTGTATGCTACGGGAGCATGTTCCTCCAGGTATGGGCTGGGGCGTGACATGTTTGGCTTGTAGGATTACTATATGGCTTGTTTATGTATATTGAATGATGACATAGCATGGCATGGTGAGGGGATGATATAAGGGTGGTGATATGATGATACGTGATGTGTCGCGGTACGAGAGGTACCGGTATCTGTCAATTAGGGGGTGAGATGCTCCTACTGGTGCGAGAGGTGCCAGTGTTAATTGATAATACGGGGGTAAGATGCTCCCCGCACAGGAAAAGAGTGCGAGATGCACCAAACCGAGGGCGAGTGCATGTTCTGATGTTAGACCGGGCATTCGTTATTGTGAGATGCAATATGGATGTCTGGTTGGGCAGAGATTGCCATGTGATAGGCTGTATGCCGTGTGTATGGGGCTGTGTGCCTGTTGATTGGCTGTGTGTCGTATGCTCGATTGCATGATGTATGTATGGTATGTGTTTTATGTTCCTAGCACCACTGAGATTATTCTCAGCGTTTATCATTTGATAAACGTAGGTTCGAGTTCAGAGGGAGAGCACCAGGGCTAGAGGTACAGCAACTGGTTCGTGTCTTGGACTTCGGGACGGACTCTTGCAGTTTTGTATATTTGTGCATAGGCCTTTTGTATTAAAATTGGCAGTATACTAAGTGTAGTGTATAAGAATCTATGTATTTATATATCCAGGGTTTTGTATTGATTTATATATCTTTTTGTTCGGATTTCTTATACGAGCATTAGAAGGTTAAAATCCCTTGTAGTATAATTATTGTTTTCTTGAGACGGGTGAGCGATAGTTATGCTACGGGATCATGTCGTCATCCCTCGGGTCTTTGGTCGGGGTGTGACAAAAATATTTGATATGTGTTTGATGTTATTTGTGGTTGGTATATATTAATAGTGATTGTGTTATGCTTGGGATATATGGTTGTTCAAATTATTTTAAGTATGTTTGCATGATTATTGTTATTGAACTTGTTTGAAATTGGATTTTGAGTATTATTTTTTTAAAATCCTTTCAGGTTTGATTGGTGTGTATGTATATATATACATTTTGAGCTTGAATGTTTCATATACTTTAATGAATGTATTTTTGGCTTAATTTGTTTTGTATGTAGCCAAAGGGAAGTATGATGGGATGACTTTTTAAAAAATATTTTAAAATATCAATATATATATATATAAAGTTAGATGTTGGCATGCTTACGTGACATGTTTAGAAGTATTTGTTGCTTATGTGGCACATTTTAACAATTTCATAATTTTGGTTTTAGGTTTTGGTCTTTAGTATATTAGTTCTTTACATTCATCTTTTAATTTTTCGTTCATTCATTTTCTATAGACCTTTCATTTTCTTTAATACATGTTGTCAGTTAATTGTTTATTGAATTATGACTTTTGATATTCCTCTAATATTTATGTTCCATCCCCCCTCTATACCCTATATATAATAGAGTTATATTTTATAACTTTTTATATTTCCTCTTTCCATTTAGTGAAGACTTTTCATTTTTTATAATTAATATCTTTAAATACTTGGATATTAAATTATGACATTTCATCTTTCTCTTAGGTTGATGTTTGTAGTACATATATAACTACATAATGAGAATTGTTTATTCATTATTTGGAAATTGTTAGAATGAGAAAGTGAAAAAATAAAAGATACTTAAATATTTACCAATTGGTAAGTATTTAGATTTTATTTAATTTTTAATTTGTAAATTTCATTTTTTATTTCATAAATTTTGATAATTTTTTCATTGGTATTGATTTTTATGATTTATTTTTATGATTAATTGTGTTTTCTCAATATATATGTTATTATTGAAGAATTTAATTATAAAATAAATATATGTTACTTTTATAGTTTATTATGTAAATAAAAGAAAAAATTTAGATTAGAAATAATTAGTCTATCTTTAACATTTGAAATATGTATTATTGTTTCTTACTTGATTGTAACATTTTTAATTTTTTAGTTGTTTAAATTTTTAAGCAATTTTTTATTACTTGCAATATGATTTATGAAAATGTATAAAGTGCAATAAAAAAAATGAAAGTTATTGAAATGATAATTAGCACTTATTAAAAATAAAATCTTTTTATTTTCTTAATAATTATGTTAAAATAAAATATGTTAATTTAAAATTATCAAATGATTAGTTTTTTCATTTTCAATAACCAATATTATGAATATGATTTTATTATTTTTCATAACCTATAGCATACCATCCTTTCATTTTCATAAACCCTTTTATATTTTATAATTAATGTTACAAATATGATTTTGTTATTTTTCAGGCCCTTTGATATAACATCTTTTCATTTTCTATAATAATTATAATTATTTTAAAATAAAATACATCAATATGAAATTTTGATCAATCATAATTAATTGACCTTATATTTCATACTATTGCATTTTTATTTTATGCATTTTATATATTATTTGCTTTTTAACCTTAAAGCATATTAGAGTATTAAATTATAATTTTTGTTACATATGAAATATTTAAATATAAAAAATAATTTTAGATTAATAAGTTTACATATGATTATAAGAAAATGAAATATCAAAAGTTTTCATTAGTAGCGCAAGTCTTCCCCTAGTTTTCATATATATATAATAAATATATTGGTGTTATTGTTTATATTTAATCAAAACTAAGCTAATTATCGACTCATTTTGCATTAAGACAAGGCATGATTGAGGCGGAGTAAGAATTGCATGTTGATAGGAAGAATTATTTTGATTAAAAAGCCATTTAAATTTATGAATATCAAAAATGGAAGATTGTTGAACTTTAGGATCCTTAATCTTGATTTTGATGTTAACAAATCATATATATGTTGATTATAAAATGTTTTTAGTTATTTGTGGTTTTGCATCATTTTAGGTAGAATATAGTGGTATGGTTGTATCATATTATGGTACCCCATACCACATTTTAAATATTGATATTTTTTTAGTATTCTTTGATTTGATTCTTTTACATACATTTAAAAAAGTCTGTAATGGCTTAAAATGTTTTCATTGCATTAGTAATAAACATTTGAAGGGTGATAAGAATACTATTGTTAAGGATTTGTTCTAATAAGTAATCACCTTCTAACCTTATCTATTGTTTATATCTCTCATTTATAAGTTTACTCACTAGCTTTCTTCTTGAAATCACATTGATTATTGGTTGATTTATTATAAATTGAAAGATTTTATAAGATTGACTTTATTAGAAAGGTTTGAGTGTAATCTTTGAAAACATTAAGGTTAGATTGTTGGTTTGAAGAATTTAGAGTTGTAATCTTTATTGAAAAATTAGTAGAACCTTACAAAATTGTTTGAACGAGTGGATATAGATAAAGAGGTTGTTTAAGCACTCTAATTCATGTTGTTAATTGGAATTTTAAAATAGATTGTTTGTCATTAAACATATTATTTTAATAATTCTAATCAACATTAAAAGTGTCATGTAAGATAAACAAGTCATGTTTTTTTTATAATTGGATAAAATTGAAAGAAAAATGAAAAATGTTAGAGTAGATTTATAAGTTTTAAAATTGAGAATAAAACTAAAAATGGATCAAAGTATGGGATAAAATAGATAGTTATCCCCTTTCAAAGATCTTAAATTGTATTACATCCATGTCATTTTAGAAATTAATATAAGAATTAAAAATATTATTTAAAACTAAATAATTTTTTTAAAATGGCTCTTTACTTGAAACATGTGTCTTCCAACTTTAAAAGAGTTTCATATAAAAAAGAATGACTTCCATTAAAATCTTAAAAAAAATTTAAAAAAAGGTAAAAGTATAAATGATTTTAGAAAGTTACATAGATTTCTTAAAATAAAGCAGTGATTTTCCATTTTTACCCCTTGAAAATGTGAAGAAAATAATGAATTTCTGATTTTAGCCTTTGTACAGTTCATGGAAAACCTTTCATGGGTTTTGCCCCACCCAACAACCATACATCTAAAATATTTTTAAAAATAATTAATTTTTATTTGAAATAAATTTTTTAATGTTATAATAAATTTAAAATAAATCTATATAAAATTTTAAAAACGTTTATTTTATAAAATTTTTTCGACATTTCAAAAAATAATAAAGAAATGGAATATTTGTTTTTTCAAAATTATTTTTTGAGTTTTTCATTGTTTAAAAATATTTTTGAACTTTTTTGTTTTAAAATAATAATTTATTTAATTATCTTCAAAAAGCTACATTTTTCAAACTTAGTGTACAGAGAGACCTTAAAAGCATTCAATTGAAATCGAAGCTGTCTTATTTATTGTCAAATTATGTAAATAAAAAAATATCAAGTATTAATTTAATTAGCATGTTGAACCTTTTAATTGAAATAATTGTTTGGAAAAACCATATTATAAATCAAGCCTCCTAAACTTCCTCTAACAAATAGAATATATCCACGTGTTTTAATATTAATGGCAGGATTAAAAATATTGAGAATAATTTTTATTTGTCATAAATGTTATAATTAATTAAAATTTATAAAAGGAATATTTTTTACATTGGTAATTATATAATCGAGAGAAATTAAATGTAAAAAATATCGCAAGGTATGGAAAAAAGTAATAATTAATGTTAAGTAGATAATTGATTAATATTAGTTGTGAATATATATTTTATATTTAATTTAATTTAATTATTTTAATTAATATTTTATATATATATAACATGAACACTTATAAATTCATTATGATTATTTTCATTTTATTCTTTTTTAAATTTCAATAAAATAATAAATATTTGTTTTAAATATATAATTTTTATTAATATTTATATATATTCAAGTCATGAACTAAGGAGTATTTTAGCTCGTTTTTCTCTAAAATAATACTTAAAATAAGATAAATAGTTGTTTTAATATATAATGCATATATTACAAGTATATGATATGCTTTTATGAAATTCTAGGAAAATCCATATTTATAGAAATATTTTTTTTAATTTTCATATTTTTACAATATTTTAAATTTTGTTCTATATTTTTATAAAAAATTAAATAATTTATTTTTTTATCAAGTCTTTAAAATGTTATTATACTGCATTGACTTTTTAATTCAAAAGTTTTAATTAAAATTTAATATCATAAAAAATTAAAGAATTAAAAAATATATATAATTGTTTGTTAAATAATTGGAAAAGTGTATATAAGTAGATGGTGTGTGGAGGGAGAGGCAGAAGGCGTGTGTGAGTGCAGCCAAGAATGATGGGTGGGTGTGTGTAATAATAGTGAGTGTTGGAAACTGTTAGGGTCATTTCCAACGGTGTCTTTATGTACTAATTTTCCATGCTTCAACAACTATCACACTAAAGCTGTCGTATGCCTCTTCTTTTGGTTGTCCAATTCAATTGGACCACCTTATCAAACCCTAATTTCCCAATTTTTACAAGTTTAATTGTACTTTATTATATTTGATTTTTTTTTTTATCCATAATATCATTTTAGATTAAATATGTAATATTTATATATTTTAATCTTTCTAATTCTTAAATCAAATATTTTTAATTTGATAATTTGATTATATATATTCATTTTAATATTAAAAAATATAGATTAAAGAATAAAAAATATAAACATAAGTAGGAGATTTGTATTATTACAAGTGCTGTTAATGATATCAACGTCAACTAACACTATGTAAACGATCCAATCTTTAAATGTTATTTTCTTTTATTTATTCATTAGCAACAGTTTCATTATATAAATAAATTTGTCCATCTCACAATTACTTGCTACTGTTTATATGAACAATAGCCTTAATGGATGATCCACGTCAGCATATACTACCAGGAAAGTACAACAATTTAAAGCACGAATAAATACAATCCATGTACAAACTATGTACAGCTCCACATTAATATCTCTTCTTCCCAATTTTCTAATTATCATATGGTTTGCATTCAATTTTTCGGTTTTATTTTCTTCTACCATGCAACAAAATTCGGATCATGTTCAATAATATTGTTTAATATTTGATTTAATCAAAACAATATTATTTTAATTAAATTCTATTTTAAATATTTTATATTTAGAGGTTGCATGAATATTTCATCAAAAATTTAAAATTGTATTTTAAAAAATGTTAGATGTTTAAACATCATTTATTTTAATTTATATTATTCAGAGATTAAAACATAGTTCATGAAAAATTCAAATACATGATAAAACATCGTGGATGACTAATTATGAATGAGAAACACCTATGAATACAAAACAAGATACAGATCCAACACTAATCTATTCATTCATGAGATCTTGACATATATATATACATATATATATATATATATCACTATTATGCTGAGATCAAGAAGCAAAAAAAATTCAAATATTGTAGCATTCTTTGTGGAATTAGTTAAAAGTACATAACATATACCAAAAGTTAGAAAGCCACGACAAATATGAAGAAAAGCACAAATCTAATGATAAGATTTGGATCCAAAGTTAAATAATACAAGTTAGGCAAACCCACTTATCAATCATAGGTTAGTTTGATAATGTGATAGTTATTAAGGAGAATAGGGGAAGCATGCAAATCAATACATAGAAGTGGGGATGTGTATATATGAGTTGTCCCACTAAAAAAGATGGAAAGTTAACGTATAGCTAGTAGATGGATGGTCATTATTCTTGACAAAGAAAAGGAGCTAATTATGGATTTAATTAGGTTCTAATCAAAAGGGTATATGTATTTATATGTAAATGCATGAAAATAATCAAATAATTAAAGGATGATGGTGGGGGAAGGTTGGGATTTGCATATGGGAATTGAAGAGTGTCATATTTTGAACAACATGCAATAAGTGAAGATTGTCGGCTTTTACAAATTGGAAATAACACTCCACTCTTTTCAACCCTCGCTTTATCCCCCTTTTCTTACTATTACTATTCCTCTTTTAACTATCTTTTATATTTTATAAAATTAATTGGAAATAATAATACATTTACCGATGAACACAATCCGGCGAACATGAGTGGCCGGAACAAGAAGACGATTGAAATGTTAAAGAATTCCTTCCTGTTTTTATAGTTAATTACAATTACCGATGGATTCTTTCTCATTTTTGCTTTACCGACACAGTAGAAGAAGGCAATTTTCATTTTGGTACTTGTCTTCATCTAATCTTTCATTTTTTAATGATATATACTTTTAAATGGCACGTTCTATAATTGCACTCCGTGAGATTTCTTTTTATGTGATTCATAATCGAATAATTCATATAATTTGAGACGTTTAATTATAATTATTTAAAGTGATTAAGGATTATTGATTAGTATAATTAGTAGATATTGGATCCGTGGTGTAGTCAAACTAAGAACCAAATGTCTTTAGTGTTGTTGGGAAGTGTCCCGAGTCACATGCGTAGCACGTGAAATGCTTGCTTTGCATTATATGTCAATAGATCTGAAATGAATACCGAATAAATCTGCTTCCCCCACTCTTCATAAAAACAAGTATTTTATTTTTCCAAAAAATGATAATAATTTGTACAATTTCTTTATAGCTAAATAGTGTTATGAACTTGAATATTAATAATCACCAAATGGAATAAAGTGGAAAATAAGCATAATGCATGTGATAATAATATCAGCCCATTTATTTTTTTTATTTATTGAATTATTTGTATAGTTAGTGATATATATGAAATTAGAGAAAAGAAAAAGGAAATAGTTATGATGAAGGAGCTCCATCTTCAATAATAGGTGTCAAAAGAAAAGCATGAATTGAAGGAGGATAATGAAATGAAAGACGAGCAATACAACGTGGAGGCAAAGCAAACAAAACCCATTTGGATCTTCTTCTTTTTATTTAATATTTTAGTACCACAATTCAAACTAGACTTCTATTCAAATACTGCCTCTCATATATGATTTTCATTACAATTAATTAATAAAAATATTCATAAAAATCAAATATTATAATAAAATATGAAATAAAATGGAGGGTGAAGATGTGATTTAAATATTAAAGGGAACATCACAAGCAGTCCATACATATCTCACAATATTATTATAGTGTTTTTTTATTATCTTATTTTTTCCAAAAAAAAAAGGCATAATATTATAGAGGATGTGAGATTGATGAAGGGCATTGTGGCAGTAGGATCTTTTGTACTATTTCTCAGCTCTTTTAACATCATAATATTCTCCCAACTTATACTACCATTTTTATACCCTCCCTTTATTCCTTTTTTTTTTTTTTCTATTTATATATGTCTTATTATAAGAAAACTAAACACAATAACATTTTTAATTTCGTATAAAAATAATAATTTCTCTTATAGACATAACGATTTCTTATAGTAAATTTATAAAATCAATTCAAATTTAGTCGGACCATATATTTCATGAAATTAATTTCAAATACTTCAATATATTTTAACAATTTTAAAAGTTATGATTAAAATAACAAAAATATGTGAAAAGTTTGGTTTTTTTCTTATCATATAGTCTAAAATAAAATAAAAAAACAAGGAATTCTATAATATAAAATAAAGGTAGAGAATGTTAACGTGAAATTTATATATGGAGAATATAGATTGAACTTTATTGACACATAAATAATGATAAATTATCATCCTACATATATAATTAGACTTAAAGAGAATTATAATGTATGTATATAATTTTGTTTCCATTATTTAATTTTACATTCAATTTTAAAATGTTTATTACTTTGATATATTAATAAATTTTATATAATTCATTTATAAATACTAATTAATTATGTATAATGCTATGTTGGATTGTCAAAAGTTTAATCTTTAATTATCATGACAAAGATGAAAGTAGGATTATAAAATTCTTAAGATTTAATTTCCAAAAGAAATTGGATTTAAAGATTATCAAAACTTTATCAGAATCTGTGTTTGATGCCTAATAATGAGGCACTTCTATTTAAGTGGCTCAGTCTTTATCATCATCATTTTAAATAATATATATATCAATTTCATTTGCACCAAATTGTACCCATATAATTGTAAATTTTTTATTTTTAATTTAATTTTAGTTATAAATTTCATCTTTTCGTAGATTAAGATTACCACTTAATTTAATTATTTTATCCATTAAAAACATCGATTTAAGAGATAACTACTATCATGACTCACAATTATATTCTAAGTTTTAGTTCTAATCAAGACTCGATTTTATATTAAAATAATTTATTTATTTTTATAAGTTATTTCAAACTTAACCAGATTTAATATGATATGTGTAATTATTGATATTGAAGATTTATGCGATATATGTTACTTTTAAATTTGCATCTTGTTATCTGAAAATTTACATTCTATTTCAAATTCATCTAGAACTTTACATTTATTTCAAATCTATTCAACTACTATTTTTATATTTTATCAGTATATAAATATAATTGAAAGTAATAATTTTAAATTATCTTTAGTTTTTGATAATGTATAGCATAGGAATAAAATAAAATAAAATATTAAAAATTGGATAAAAATTATTATTATACTAATAAGACTAAATAAATCATTATTTAATTTAATTTATTAAACTAAATAGCATACATTAAGATATTCATAAAATAACATTTTACAAAATATGTAAAAATAAATAAATTTAAATATTTTGTTAGATTTTAAGATCCTTAATCTTGATTTTGATATTAACAAATCATATTTATATTGATAATAATATATTTTTATTAATAACATAATATTTTAAACATTAGTTTCAATTTTAGGAGTCGTTAGTAGTGTCCAGGACACACCAATATGGGTTGTCAAAATGTGATTTTTAGACAACAGAGACTGGTACCCTAATACCACCACCTCGATGAGGTTTTATGTAAATGGAGGTAGAATAGATATTTATAAATTATATTATATTTTATTATGTTTGGGGTATAATGGTTGAAACATTTTCATGTCTCATTTTACCAGATTCAACTATGTTTCTAATACTCTTTTAAGGGGGAATGATTAGTTAAGCTTAAGTGTTATCTCGGAAACTAGTTACATAACGGACATTAGTAGTGCCTGCCTTTTGAGCCATGTCTCCATTTCTTCTTCTAAGCTTTTATTTCCTTTTATGACCTTCTCCTTACGATTCTCTAGATTAACTCGAGACAACACAACCTCCACTTTACCCAATCATCTTAATGCTAGCCAAAGAATTGGTACTTACAAACACCTCATTATATGATGTCTTAAGTTCTATTGGTCCACTGTCGAATGAGGGTAATGAAGCAAGCAAACTTCCTACCATCATAGAACATTTCAAAAAACTTTCAAATAGTCCAACTCTAGTTACCACAACATGGAGCAAATCAATAATGGTTGATAACACATTATCACCATCATCCACTCGAGTTATCATAACTTTGAGTGATTTCAATTAGGTCTCAAGCACCTTAATGTATGCTTGTCATAGTTTCTCATTACGCACTTTGACTATTAGTTTTTCAAATGCCTTAACCCATTGTTTGAGTGCCTTAATGAATGCTAATTTAGTATCTTTATCTTTAATCATCAAAATTCATCTTGAATATATCAGCCTTTATTCTGATAGCACATATCATGGGTCTAGCTCAATACTTCTCTTTTGGGACCTATGTGATACTTGTATTCAGTCGCTACAAGTGTCATGGGTCTTTATGTTTGAGCACCTTAATGCATGCTAATTTAACATCTTTATCTTTAACCATCAAAATTCATCTAGACTATATTAGTCTTTGCTCTGATACCATATGTCAAGGTATAGCTCAATGCCTCTCTTTTGAGACCCATATGACACTTGTATTTAGTCACTGCCTCAAAGAGGTTAGTTCCCACATCCAAGTTGGCATAGTTTTGTATAGCATGCACAGTGTACCACGATATAATCATAAGCAGCATATAGCAAGGCAATCATAGTCAAAAGGCATAGTAAAGCATTACATGATAAGGCATATATAAGAATAACAGGGAATAAGGATAAACATGGTTACTTCTTTCATTGATCAGAAAAGGATTATAAGGATTTGATCCTCATACTTTGTATATAGGCAAGGGGAAGATCCTACATAAACCTACTCAAAAGGTAGGCACTACTAGTGCCTGTCGTGTGACTAGTTTTTGAGATGACACCTAAGTTTAACTAGTTACTCCCTCCTAAACAAGAGCATAGTTGGACCTTGTAGGAAGAAACATCAACGTGTTTCACCTATCACATCCCAGAATAATAAAATATAATATAATTTATAAATGTATATTATACCCTTGTTTACATAAAACTTCACCCTCTAACACTATATATATATATTGGTACATTCTTTTATACTAGTATACACACAACTTACAAATTATTTTTTTTGTAGTCTTTTAAATATTTATTTAACAAACAAAAATGTATTAACTACATTAGTAATGACCATCTGAGCTTAGAGAGAACATTAATACTTGGATATTTGTTATTACAAGTAAGAAAGCTCTTGCCTTAAGCTTATGAATAGAAAATCTCTCTTTATTTGCTCATGTTATTATATTACTTTCACTCTTGATATATTGATTTATTAATTTTGGATTTTTAGTGAGAACTTATGTATTGAGAATTATTTATTATAAAGAGAGGTTTTCTTATGAGGTTAAATTAATTATAAAAGTTTGAGTGTGATTCTTGAAAATACTAGGATTTAGTTTTTAGGAAGAAAAATTGAGTTATTATAATCAATGAATTGATTATTGAAAACTCAAATGGGTTGTTTGACTAAGTGGATGTAGGCAATAAGGTTATTGAACCACTATAAATTGATTATGTTTTTTATTTGAATTTCTTAAATTTTTTGATTACCTTGTGATTATCATTCTTGAAGATTTTAATTGGTATTAATGTATGAGTGTTTTATTATATAAAATCATTTGGGATATATTCCAAATGACTCATTGCAAAATAACTTCAAGGATCATTTAGGCACCAATAATGAAATTAAGTTATTTTATATATATACTTGAAATCTATAAACAGTGATTGGTTCGATGTTCAAGGTACATGAATAAAGAATTTACTTCTTTGCATTGTTTAAATGAAGGAATGAGGCAACATAACTTCTTGGTGAAAGTATTATAGTAAAATTGTTTGGCTATGTTATCAATATTAATTATGGTTAGTGTATATTAGTATTATTTATGTTTTGTATGATTATGGTTATTCAACTTGTTTGAGATTAATTTTTTAAGTATTATTTTCAAAACTCTTTTATATGTTATTAGTGCGTATGTATGCACATATTTTGAAATTTGATTGTTTATCTACTTCTTAAATGTGTTTTTGGCTTGATTTGTTTTTAATGTAACCAAAGGGAAAGAATTAGGAAAAAATAGCTTTTCAATACATTTTGAAAATATGTGTTTTTGGTATTATTAACATTTTCATGAGAAAGTGTGTTTTATTATTAAAATTTGTTAGTATTGTTAATTATATGTTGTTTGGCTATTTTTAATCAAAATTGGATTTATTATACCCCGTATGCGTTATGGATAATACATGATTAAGAGAGAGTATGTATTGCAAGTTTGCAATTGGTAAAAGAAGTTAATTTTGATTAAAAAAATCATTTAGATTTGTCAATAGTAAAAAAGAAGAGATTGTTGGACCTTAGAATCCTTAATTGATTTTGATATTAATAAGTCATGTTTATGTTGATAATATGTTTTTTTTAATAATAATGTATTTTAAATGTTAGTTTTGGTTTTGGATGCAATTAGTGATATTTAGGACATACTAAGATGTATAAAGTTATCAAATATAACTTCTAGGTAGCAAAGGGTGATACCCCATACCACCACCTTGTACTCTCATACAGATACCTAAACATACCTAGAAAATACGCCTTAATGAAGTGATACAGTCACTATATAGACTTTATATATATGTTGGTATGTTCTTTTATACAAACATATATGATTTATAAATTATTTTTTCTACAATCCTTTAAATATATATTTAACGAATAAAATATATTAAATATATTAGTAATGATCATGTAAGCTTATATAAAGTACTTATGCTTGGGTATTTACTATTACAAATATAATATCTCTTATCCTTATGTTTTGTGTTTTGTTCTCATTCTTGATATACTGGTTTATTGATTTGAATTTTTTAGTGAGAACTTATTATTGGGGATTATTTGTTTTTAAGAGAGATTTTCTTATGAGATTGAATTAATTGTAAAGATTTTAGTATGATTCATGAAAATACTAAGATTTAGTTCTTAGGAAAAAGAATCAGATTATTATAATCAATAAATTGATTAGTAAAAATTCATGTAAGTTGCTTGAGTAAATGAATATAACCAAAAAGATTATCAAATCATTATAAATTAATTATATTTTTCATTTGATTCTCTCTTAAATATCTTAATTATCTTATAATTCTCAAGAATTTCATATCTATTTATTTTCTTTATACTAGTATATCTAAACTTATATATATTATATTTTATTGATTTAGCGCGAAAAGAATAGCGTCATAATTTGCCACTTGTAGTTTACCATTTAATAATCTTAATATTTAATATTCATTAATTTCATAATTCTAACAAATTTTTCATGAATTATGTATCTAATACTTAAGTTTTATGTTAAGTTAAATTGAGTTTAAAAATATTCAATACTTAAAATTAAAAAAATAATAATTTAGATAGAGATGAATTTTAAATAATTCAATTAATATAAAAATTAGCAGAGGAATACACTTAAAATAAAATAAAATAATAATTAGATTTAAGATAAAAATATAAATTTTAATTATGGTACTTGAAAATCGTATCAACAATAAACATGGGTGGCTAGATTTAACATGAAATCCGATCATTTTTATTCAAAATTAAATTTTAATTTTATTTAATCCATAATATATCTTATTCAATAGATTAAAATATAATATAATTTAATAATTTTATAAACAAAAAAATATTGATTCAACTAGAAATGTATTTAAAATTTCAGTTCTTAAGATTATAATGCAAGTGAAAAAAATTATCACAAAGAAGGATGACATGAAAATAATTTTACTTGAATGATATGTATTATTATTTAATTTTCATTTCATTTATAAAGTATTTATTGTTTAGCCATATTAGCATTAAATCTTAAAAAACCTCAAACTCATGAATGATTTTTTTTTTTAAAAAAAAAAGAAAAAGGTCAAGGCATTGAATGATAAGAATTAAATGAAGATATGGAAAGAAGTTAAAAATTTAAATAAGACGAAGTAATAACAATTTTAAAAAATTAAATTAAAAGGAAAGTAGAAATAAAAAAAAAGAGGGATTAAAAAGAAAAGAATTGCAAATTGCAAAATTTATTATAAATAATATTATTTACAAAGTACTCCTCAATTTTCACATTTATTAATTAAGTGATCTTTATATTTTTAAAATTACCAAAATTTATCTCTATATTAACATGTTCTTCTTATCATTTTTTCATTTAGAATGTGTTAAAATAACTAAAAATGAGAGGATATTTAATGTGAAATATTACTTGAGGGATCAAATTTTTTTGAAATTACAATATGAAAATATAATTGACTATAAATTTAGGTAATATTGGCGAAACTTTGATATAGGGATCAATTTGGATAAATTTAAAATTATAAGTGCTAATTTTGATAATATTAAAAGCACTTAAGTGATTATACGAAAATTAAGAGTTGTTATTGTAAATGACTCTTACAAATATAATTTAGTTTCAAATATTAAAATATCATTCTAGCCAATAAAAATTTTCCAATATATATTTTAAACTTTGATTAATGACTTTAAAAAAGCATTGACATGAAAACAAAAAAAAAATAAATATTGACTTAAAATTAATAATTGCTTTTTTAATTTTGAATTAATTTATAAAGCATTTATTGTTTAATTTAAGTATTTTAAATGAGAAGTTTATGAAAAATTGAAATTATATGGAAAAAATAAAGAAAATACATAAATATTTAAAATTAAAAAAAGTGATATGACATGATTTTTCTAGAAGTCAAATATATGTAAAATTGAGATATCAAACTGTCTTTTTTTTTTTTCTTCTTTTAAAAAATGTGCCCTCTTAAATTTTTTTAAAATCACAATGACGCATTCGGCGATCATGCCAAGTCATATTTGTCTATATATACACATATATGGCTAATATTATGATAGCATTTATTTGATTGATAGTAATTAAATATCAATCTTATATAATTTCCAATGTAATTATAATATTATGAATTAAATTTATGTAAAATTTTTTTAGGATAGTATATAAAAATAATGTTATTTCAATTAAAATTATATATAACTTATATATAATCTTAACTGGGTATATGTTGATATCATTTAAAGTATAGATTATGATTTTGAATAAAATATAGATTATAATTGAAAATCGAGATGGAGGTGAACAATTTGCATAATTAATGTATAGAAGTAAGATCGATATATGAGGGAGGAAATTACAAAATATCATATGGTAATTGAAGGGGGGGGGGGGGTGTGGGGGATGAATCTTTATTATAGGGGTGGAAGTTAGGTGTTGAAGGCAAGTCGAGTCTCGATATCAGCAAAAGTCCAACCTCTAATTTCATGTGCGCAGCAGCTGACTCCATCTAATGCTATCAATGCTCTTCACCCTTTTCTTCTCCTCTTTCCTTTTTCTCTCTTAAATTTTAGATTATTTCTCCATGAATTACAAAAATATTACTTTTAATATTATCAGATTTAATATTTCATTCATTACACTTTCATTTATATTGATGAATCAATTTTCGTGCAGGTCACGTGTGTGTGTGTGTGTTTCCATGTTTTAAAGTTGAAAAAATCAAACAATAAAGGATTATATTTAGAATAATATCGAAAATAAAGAAATTAAGTTATTGGTTAGAGTAAAGTTGAGGAATACTTAATAAAATGGTGGATATTCAGTTGTAAGGTATTGGGAAAGAGCACAACTTCTTCCTCATTAAAAAAAAATTAGTTTAGTTTTAATAAATAATTTTGATCATATTTATGTTATATTACCTTTTATTTCAATCCAACTAATAATTAATACTATATATATATATATATATATTATGAAATAATTATTATTTTACAGTAAAAATATTAATAATATAACATTTTCATGTAAATTTTACAAATTAATTTCTATAAAAAAATACATATATCATAATATTACAATAGATATATGAATCATGAATATCATTACATAAAGCAGGCGGTGGATTTGGTAGGCTACATATTATTGTAGTAAGAATGTACAATATATCATAAAAATAAAAGTGGGTATTAGGGGACCATTTGTATATGGTAATTTATAGGATTTGTTTTTAACAAAAATAGCCATAATTTAGCATAATGATGGAGAAGCATTTTGCATGTTTCCCATCAACTTCATGATTCAAAATGGAATGTGATGCCTTTGGACTTTTTCATTTAATTTTTAATGAAGGACGCCACTGCTTCTTGGGTTTCTTTTATTTCTTTTCTAGATTTTGTCCTATATATATATATATATATATATATTTATAATTGTGGTTGAATCCGAAAATGCTCCAATTCTAATAAATGAAATAATTAATAAGGTCAGCATAGGTTGGAAAGGTTAAATTTTGTTTATTAATAAATAGGGAAAAATATAAAATCAAAATAAAAGGATATGGACGAAACCAAAAGAGTGGTCATAATAAGGGAAAAGAGAAAGAAGGTGAAGAAGGGAATTGGGAGGAAAGGTCTTTAATTGCTTCTGCAGCAAATTCAAAAGGGCCAACCCCACTTTCTCTTTCTTCATCATTCCCCTATCTTCCATTTACCCTCTCCTAATTTTTTACAGATATATTAATGGGCACATTTCGATTCCTAATAAAATAGAAATTATCTGACAATTCTTCCACGACATGATTTGGAGGTAATTGCGTATGTAGGCATGTCTAGCGTGGCCAGGCTTCCTGCCTTTAACTTCATACTACGCTTCATGATGATGATGTTTTGTTAGAAAATTGAACGAGCCCATTGAGGTGCAGTTTTCAAGACCAGAATCTTCTCCGCCTCTTCTTGCGACTCCCACTTCTTGGTACCAAAAAAAGGTGATGCCCTCACCCCAAGGGCCCCCACCGCCCGACCCGACGAGCATCGTGAGGGAGGGTAAATCATGGTATCCGGCGGTCTCCTAGACGGGGACCCAGATCTTGGTGCTCACAAGGAGTCCACCCAGAGGGCGTTACTCCCACACTGCAGCTGCCAAGACTCGAACCGTGGCTTCTTGGTACCAACACCACGTCCGAGTACCAACTGGACTACACCCATGCGGGTGCGACTCCCACTTCTATTCTGATCATCGGTCGTCATATGGATTTTCCGCCGTTGGATTCGAATTGTTTCCACTTGTATGTATCATTCAGTTCTCTAATATTATGGCATATAATTAAGACAAAGATAATGCCATATAATATATTTAATATAAGTAATAAATGAGTTATAGACTTAATCTAAAAATATATAAATGAATAAATATGCAGTTATTAATGTAATCCAAGTAATCAACAATTAATCTATATATTCAATTGAATTTTAAGTTAATAAAACATGTATCTTTAATTTTACATAAATTAATTACTCTAATTAACAGAAAAATAATTATAAAAATAATGCATTTTAATTTGTATTTTATAATAATATCAAATGATTTTCATAATTACAATTACAATTGTATGCATATCCATTCTTCACATGTTTTAATTTGATTTTTAAAAATATTGTATACATATTAAAACCCATTAAATAGCATCAATTTTAATATAAATAATTATAATTAACTAAATTATCATTTATTAACATTTAATTTAAAAAAAATACAAGAGATAGAAAAATATAATAAGAAAGAAGAAAAAACACATGTATTTATTAAATTAAAAAAAACCATAATATCATTTTAGTGTCATAAAATGCACTTCAAATGAAAATAAAATTTAAATAAGCCACAAATAAATCATATTAAAAGTTGGGTTTATCATAAAAATATTTCTAAGCCTTTATCTAATTAAGAATTTCATCTTTATATTTTTAAAATTATTTATTTTAATTAAACAGTTTAATTGTTTTGACAGATCACCATTAATATTGAAAAACTTAGTCCTTCAAAACGCATATTAATTTCTGTATTTTTTATATTAAAAAATTTAATCCTCTAAAAATGTATATTAATTTACTCTTGATAACAATTGCAAACACAAACAGAATACAGTTACTAAGAAAAATGAGTTTTTAATAAAATGAAAATAATTTTTTATTTACTTAAGTATTTAAACTATTAATTTGAATTTTAGATTTTCATGTTAATAAACATTTCAATCATATTTTTTTATATAAATAATAATGTAGTTGAACTTTTAATTAAAATTCACCAAATTTTAAACATTTAATTAAATGAAAAACTATTTAAACATAAAAAAAATATAAAAATGGGAGAAATTGAAATAATAAATTTATGATTATTGGTTTGAGGTTAATCCATGAGACATTAGAGAATGTAAAGCCATAGGAAATGTCCATTATGATATAAAATCATGCATCATCTCCCAACTCTTATGAATATATATATATATATATATATATATATATATATCTTGATATGCTAACTTCTTCGTTCATTGTCTCTACCAATATTAATGCTTTTATTTAAAGTAATTCAAAAACTTTTTTAAAAAAATTAAAATTGAAAATTCAAGCAATGTTAGAGTGCTAATGACTAATGCAATGACTTTATAATTCAAAATTTAATATATGAAAGCAAGGCTAAAGAGATTTCATTTCTTATTAACTACAATATTTCATATTTATTCAAAGATTATTCATTTATAATACCATAGAAGATAATTTGATTTAATTAATTAATTAATTATTAAATCCGAGGGTTTTTTTTATAAATATGATATTCCCATCAATTGATATAATTATAATATCATTTTAATTTGAATTTTATATTAAATAGATAAAACAAAAAACCCTTTTTTTCATTTATATTTAGTGCATCAAGAGAGTAGTAAAAAAATTAAATTGAAGTTTAAAATGAAGGAATGGTGAAAAGTAACACTAAAGCTAAAGTTGATAAGTTAAGGGAATAATGAAACTAATGGAATAGCTTTTTGAAATAGTTGGTGTTAACTAGGAGTGGTTATGGGGAGAGGAAAAGCAAAAGGTGGTGGTGGAGGCATTTGTGTGGATTGAGGATATGGCATGCCATTTCAAAAAAAATAATAAAAATATCTAAATTTATGGGTAAAATAATAATGTAATTTTAAAAAAGAACAACATATAAATAATGGGGAGAAGAGGTTTTGGGAGTTTGTGGGTCAATTTGGTTGGATTAAGATTAAAGAAATGTGGTTAAGTAAAGCTGGTTTGTGTATGTCTCCAACCCCATTTCATGACACCCATCTTGGAATTGATGCTATTCTTATTATTACTATTATTATTCAAATCAAATATTAAATACATTCCCCAATTTTTATGAACCGTAAATTTTGATTAAAATATTAATTAGTTAATTAATTATTAATCAATCAATCTGTATTGATTCATAAGATATAATATAAAGTTTTCTGACATTGGATCCATCTTAATTTCATACATAATTTAACCAATTGTTGAATAGATGAATCTGATCTTAGTATTTTTTTTGTTTTAAATCTAAGTTTGACATGAAGTTAATTTATCATTTTAGTTGATAAATATTACATTGCAAACCATAGGCCGACCATAATACGCATAGTTGGTATTATCTAGATCAGTATAAATACAATTTATTTATATTAACAGTCTTCCATATATAATATAAAATTTAAATAAATAGATGTATGATTCGTTTTATCAAATAGATTACGTGTGAGTTTTTATATATTATATGATTTATCTAATTCGATACGAATTGTATGTTAGGATTAAAAAGATCATGAATCAAAAAAATCAAATTAATTGATTGCAAATATATATTATATGAAATTACATACTATAATATATTTAATCTAGTAATTTTTGTATTGAAAAAAATTTAAGAATTATTTGACATGATAATAAAATCTATAATTTATATTATATAAGTGATTTAAAAATGTTAAATTTCAAGTACAGTTTGTTTGGTTGGTTTTAGAATGAAGATTTCTAGAGAGATGAAAGAAAAGAAGCTCCAAATAATATCAAAGACAAGAATAACAACATGAAAATCAAGAAATATCAAACTTTGACATTGAAAATTGGCTTGCAATTCCAAAGCACATATCCCCCATTTCATCAACTTGGACTTCTCTCCCTTTGTTCACACCAGCACAAATAATAATAATAATAATAATAATATAATGAGCTTTGTATGAATGTGTTTGGATTGATAAGAATACTTGGGCAGCCATAGCTGTGTGTAAGCTTTCATTTATAAAGTAAAACTATGCGTCACCCTCAAATCCCATTTGCCTCTATTCTTTTGTTATGCTTCTTACTTCACCTCATAATTTTAATTTATATATAGTCAATTTCATTTATTTATTTATTTTTTTATTTTGTTTTACCAAATTCTCATGTGTGCTTATCTCACCCACCCATTCTCATATCTAATTCTACCTATTTACTCATTGTATTATAATTATTTTTATAAGTTATATCATATATATATATATATATATATATATATATAATGATTTATTAATTAACCTATTTAAATTTGTATATTCACAAAATTATACATATAAATGTGCATTTATTATTTACTATTTTATTTATTACCATATGATCAGTTTGATTTGATTTCAATTCTTGATTTTTTTGTCATTTTGTCATTTCAAGAACTCTCTTCCTTTGTCATCTTCACAGGTCAAAGTTAGTAATAATAATAACAACAACAACATCTCCTTTCAAATGCAAAGATTTATTTATTTTAGTTTTTTTTATAACTTTAAAGTAAAAGAAAACATTTATTTTTTAAAATTACAAACACTTGTTCATAGAGACTAGAACAGATTTTGGAACAAATTAATCAATTTAGTCCATTTTGAAGATTTTTAATTCTAATCTTGAATTTGCTCTATAACATAGATAAATTAATGTAATTATGATATATATTGATTTAGAATAATGATATTAAATTAAAAAAAATATATAAATGTAATTAATCCTGAATAATAGATGATGTATGCATGAGAATTACCTAATCTTGTTTACAGTTGTGATGAGATGTATGCTTAAAATAAGGAGATATAGTAGGCCACAATATTAATCATTTTGACATAGTCATAGGAGAAATCTTTGATCAAACACCAACCCTCTTTTAATTAACAAGGGAAAACGGAAGAAAGAAAGAACTAAGCCAACAATCTTGCATTTTAGGTTGGAAGAAAGCATTGTGGATCTTTTCTTTATTTTCTAAGACAAGGTATGGGAACACTAAGAAAATTAAAGAAAGAAAGAAAGAAACCCACAACCTTTTCTTTTATTTATGGTTTGAATCTTCAACACCAAGTCTATTCTATCATCTTCTATCACTTCCCTCCTTTTTTTGGAATTAAGTGTACAAATTTTTCACATTATTATGCTTGATAATGGGTTTTCATCGAAATCTAATTTCATGTATAAATATTCATGAAATTATTATGGATATCGAAGAATCTTTATATGTTTTGATATGTATGATTAAAAGGGTATTAAACTTTGTATAATTAATTTAAAATTAGTTAACTTGAGAGAAAGTTTGAAAGATGAAAAGATTGATTTTCTTTTCTTGAAATAATGAGGGTTGCCTTTCACATGAAGTGTAGTGTTCAATAATTCAAAAATAAGAAAGAAAACCCATAAATTCTTATATGAAAATGAAAGTAGAAGAATAGATGCATATATGGGGAAGATGGGGCCATAATAGAAAACAAACCAAAGGGGAGGTGCAGGCAGGCAGGCAGGCAGGCAGGCAGAAATCACACCTCCTTACAACCAATTACAACTACTTCACATCACCATAATACACACCTTTTCCTTTCTTCCTTATTTAATTTTAACCAATCCCATTCTCTTACTTTTTTCTTTCCCCTTACATATTTTATTTTGATCCATAAGTCGAGCCCCATTTCATCTAATTCCAATTCCATTCACTTATTTGTTAGTAATTCGAATTTAAATAATTCATAAATGGTTTTAGTTTAGAAGATGAGCAATTGTCCATCGTATTTTATATGGAACGTTAATTGTAGTATTTCAAAAATTTTATGTTTTCAAATATACCCCTCTAAAAAATTAACAATTAGCGATATTATCTTATAAAAATTTAAAAATGATCCTTTAACTTAAACAAATTAAATACATTTGCCCCCATAGTTTATATGAAATGCGTGTTTATATAGAAGGGGTGGACGAAGTAGAAATAAGGAAAGTAGGAGGGTAAAAGGAAAGAATAGGGAAAGGGGCAAAGGTGTTTGGTAACAAAAGGAGAGAGTAGTCATCCTCAAGAAAAGCCAACCCCACGCCACTCCTAAGGAACAATTCCAGAAATAAGAGAAACCAAACCCTAATAAATAATAAGGTGTCTTTCTTGGACTCACTCGTTTCAATCGCATCAATCTATTCTACCTATCCATCTCATATACGTATATAACAAAATTATATATATATATATATATATATACTCATGTATATAGACGAGTAGGAAAGGGCAGGTGAAAGTGAAAAAGAAAAAGTAATGAAACAAGGCAAAGGTAAGAAATGGGTTGTGATGGTGATGACAAGAGAGAAAGAATTATGTTAGTTTTGGTATTGGTGATGGGTTTTCTCCATTTTTCTTATTAATCCATTTTCTTCTCCTTTTTTCCTTCTTCCTTTACCTCTTCTCTCTCTCTCTCTTTAAACGAAGAACAAGGAAGGGAAGAAACAAGGAACCTCTCTCCACTTGTACTATAGCCCACAATCCATCTCCTTCTTCTTCTTCTATCTTTGTTGAAAGATATATGGTTATGGCAGTTCAAGCTCAATACCCTTCAAATATTCTTCTTCTAAATAGGTTCTTTCTTTCTCCTTTTCTTTTTCTGTTTGTATTTGTTTTGTTTGTAATCTAATCATGGAATCCATCTGGGCTCATTCTTTTTTGGTTGAATATGACGCAGAAATGGCCAAGAAGGTCATCAGCATTCATTGCAACCACAGGGACGAGGATTTCTTGATCAATCCCATATTCTCTTCGCCACCAATGGCGGAGGTGATTTCTTCTCTTTCTTTCTTTGTTTCTTTCTTTCTTCTGTTGAATGAATGAGATTGGTATTGTGATTGGAATCTAACAAAATCAAAGATTGGCAGCAGGAGGAGAGGCTAATAGTAACAATAACAATACCAGCCTACGCAAAAGACCAAGAGAAGAAGAGATGTTAACGGCAACGGCGACTGCGACGGCGGCGGGAGGGACAATCCATCAATTCTCATCTTCTTCTTCCATGCAACCTCAAGTAATAGACCTTTCTCAACTCCATAACCACAACCATCAACCGCCTCAACCGAATGTCGTATCCACCGGCCTTCGATTAGCTTTCGGTCATGACCACCATCAACAACAGAATCATAATCATCATTATCTACAGCAGCATCAACAACAACAACAACAACAATCCATTTTCCCAGCTCAATCCATTGCTTTCTTATCGGAAGATTTTGCCTCCCAAATCAAACGCCAACGTGAAGAAATCGATCAATTCCTTCATTCCCAGGTACCCTTCTTATCTTTCTCCTCAATTCGCCTCATAAAATCTTTTTCCGCTCCTTAAAAATTAATCAGAAGATAGGAAGGTGCATGCCACAGTTCTTCAAAGTATTAGAAAAATTGTATAGTTTGTGCGGATTAAGGTCTTATACAGTTTAAGAGATTTTTCAGCTAGCATGGAAATTGATTTTTTTTTTAAAATTACAGGGAGAACAGTTGCGGCGTACATTAGCCGAGAAGAGGCAAAGGCACTACGGTGCGCTGCTATCAGCAGCGGAGCAGTCGATAACCAGACGATTAAGAGAAAAGGAAGCTGAAATCGAAAAGGCCACTCGCCGGAACACGGAGTTAGAGGCACGAGCTGCTCAACTCTGCGTAGAGGCACAAGTTTGGGAAGCAAAGGCCAAAGCGCAGGAAGCAACGGCGGCGTCGCTGCAAGCGCAACTTCAGCAGGCGATAATGACAGGCGGCAGTGGTTTGGTAAAGGATAACCGAAGAGGGGATGATGGATTGGGTTGCTCCGGCGGTGGAGTGGAGGGGCAAGCGGAGGATGCAGAGTCTGCTTACGTGGATCCGGAGCGGGTGGCGGTGTCGGGAGGGCCGTGTTGTAAGCGTTGCCGGAAGAAGCAGGCAACGGTGGTGGTGCTGCCGTGTCGGCATTTGTCCATGTGCAGAGACTGTGACCACGTGGCTCAAGCCTGCCCTGCTTGCCTCCAAGTAAGAAATTCTAGCGTTGAGGTTTTTCTATGTTAACAGGCCCGGCCCATTCGAGATTTAAGGACTTTGATGAAGCGAGACAGATCGAACAAGGAGATAAATTAAGAAAAGAAAAAAAGGAATAATATTTTTAAAAATAAAAAAAAAAATTTCTTTTTTGGGGATCCCTCTCTTGGAGTGAAATACCTCTATAGAGGTAATGTACATGGCCACGTAGGCAGTGGCAATTTTTTCACTTTTTTCTTTTGTGAAATTTAATCACATATAAATTCTTTTATTTTATAAAATATGTTTTTAATCATTTAATGGCCTTGGATTTCAATTTACAATGTGCCTTGGTCTGCGTTTCTATATGATGTGTTTTAAAATTTAATTTACTGATTTTTTATTTATTCTTTTTTAAAATTATATTATAATTTATGGTTAGTTTAAATAAGTCAGTTTTATTACATGAAGCTCATGCTCCTGCCCCCGCCCTCTCAATTAATGGGATGGGATCCTCACCCAACTACTATCCCTTTTTCAAAAACATTTCTTCTATATCTAATTTAATTTATATAAATCAATCATCAGTAATTATATTAATTATATCATTCATGGATATATATATTTTTTAATATAATAATAAATGAATATGTTCATAAAATATAATTCTTTTTTAATATTTGTTTACAAGTCCAGAAATTTATCAAAATTATAGGTGATTTAATATTATTTTCAATTAAGATTTTTATATAAAATAGGTGATTTATATTTGAAAATACCAATAAATGGTATACATTAAATATAAATAGTATATATTTAATATATTTTACAGGTTTTAAATCATATTTTCTATGTATTTTTTTTATTTTTGTAGATAATTACATGATCTTAAAATTAAATCAAATTATAAAGTTTATAATACTATAATTGATCATATTATAAAAATTAGATTAATTAATATATGAATCTTAATTTTGAATAAGTAGATGTATTTTAAATTTTTTAAAAAATATAGTTTAATTTTAAATCAAAATAAATACATAAAATAAATACATAACTTAAAATATACTTAAAATATAGTTTAATATATATAGTTTAATATATATGTAGATTGATATTTTGGATATACTTAAAATATACATTATTACATAACTTTACAATTTACAATTAAAGTATACTTAAAATATTTATATTATATTTTATTTTAATATTTAAAGTATATTAATATATATTTTTCTGTATTTTTAAAAAATTTAAGAGGTATACGAGTCTATAATTTATTATCAATATTGTTTTAAATTTTTAATGCATTGTATAGATATTGAATTTAATCTAATTAAATATTATGATGTTAATATCAGGAAAAAAAAAAGATTGCTTGAGAAAAAATAATAGAGGAAACTAAGGAAAAAAGGTGAAATTGATATTATTAAAACTAAATGATATTTTTCAATAAAAAAAATTATTTTAAAAATTATATATTAATAAAAATAGAATTAAAAAATGATGTATTTATACATATTTTTCTAAATTAATGTGCCAAAGTTTTTATTTTGAAAAATAATTTATACTTAACATTAATATAAAAAAAACAGAGTGCATTATAATGATTTTTCATAAAGGAAAATATAGCAATCCATACCAAATATAAAATTACAAAAATTGAAGAAGAGGAATACAAGAGAATTAACAAAGTATCGAACATGAATATTAACTGCTATGAAAACATCAGTACAACGGCACTGCACATAGAGGAGCAACCAAATGATACTGAAAATAGCATTAAAGCGATATATTAAACTAAAATTATTTAGATAGACACTGATTACAAGCAGAAAAAGTTATATCTAGGGAAAAATAATAGGAGTTAAGAAAAGAAAAGGAATTGAATTTGTAAGATTATAAAATATAAAATAAAATAAGTTTATAATAAAAATTATTATTTTTATAAAATTTTAAAAAATATTATAAAATATAAAATAAAATCTATTATTTTTATAATTAATTGAAAAAAGACTTGAGTAATTTCTTCAACAATTCACTCTATAAATGAAAATCTATGGAAGTACGACAATAAATACAAGGTACAATTTTTGGTGGTTCAACATAACTCTTTGCCTACATCCATTTCTCCTAAGTTTTCACTTAGAGTTTCATTAAACCAATACATAATACAATCAAGAATTCTTTAATCAAGAATTCAATTCCTAGTGTTTTTAAGACTCACACTCAAATCTTTATAATATCAATCAAACTCACAGTAATTTACTCTCAATTACAACAGTAATGTCCAAAGCGTTAATCACACACCAATCCAAGATTACAAATCAAAAGCTTAGGTTCTGAAAGAGAGATACAATCATAATGTAAACAAGATTAAATATCTTAGCAAAGAAACTGTTCTTGATATTTTTGTATTGCGAGTGTGTCTCTCAAACAATGTGCGCCTTCTAATTTTTTGATCAAAACAATTATGGATCTTCAATTTGCTTGTAATAGAGAATTAAGCTTAGAAAAATAACGCTAAACAAAAACGATATAAAAAAATAATGGCAATTAAATTAAAGGAAAGACTGTTTAACAATAAAGAGAAATAAACAACGGTTTAAAAAAATAAAACTAGAAGGAAGGTTGCTTCAAAGTGATTTTTTTATGATTGATTTTTCCATCGCTCAGTAATTACCTTGCTATTTATCTTCATACATAACCGTCGTTCCAAATATTGATAACTATCACGTACTCATTTTCTGCACTTTCTCCATGATTAATATGATAACTGCTTCTATCATGCTCCTTTAGGAAATTAAGCCCATTAAATTAATTAATGGCTTAATTTACTAAACATCTTTTAATTAATAAAAATATTAAATAAATTAATATAAAATTAATTTATTTAACCTTAAATTAATTAAAACTAGCCTATTAAATTAACTAATGGCTCAAATTTATAATTTAAGCCTATTAAATTAATAAATGGCTCAAATATTAAATATCTTTTAATTAATAAAAATATTAAATAAATTAATATAAAATTCATTTATTTAATTATTTTAATTAATTAAAATTAATTTAATTATGGTAGAAACAATGCCCCCCGTAAGATGGATTATTAGTATAAACCGATCTTACAATTCAATTAAAATAAAATAAGAAAAGAAAATAAACAAAGTAAAAATAAATAAATAAATAACTAAAAAAGCCTAAGCCCAAATAAAAAAATAAAAAAATAAACCTTCCTCAACAATCCCTAAATCCCTAAATTCTTCCTTGGCCAAAATTCTACTGCTCCTGCTATTTCTTCTTTATCAAAATCCCTAAATTCTACTGTACCCCATCTGCTACCCAGGTAAATTTCTAATCTTTCCTTACCTTATATATATAAAGCACCTCACCATTATATATATAAAACATACACACCGTATATTGCATGCACATTTGCACAACACCTCTCAGTCACACACAGCACCTAAACCTCCTTTTACACACACACACATATAAATATATATCTATATACACACACACACATATAAATACTTACATATATATACTACAATATTATATTATAATACACAAAATTATATTACAAAATATAATATAATATATTATATTATAGTATACATGTCAAGAAGCATAAATCTATTAAAATATCATTTCCTCTATAGAACATAATATATTTAAGTAATTAAGTTTAAATGGCATATAAAACTTCAATTTAAACTTAACCTGTTACACCCACATTAGAGACCCTAGGAGTTATGCATTTCTGCACATATATGAGTAGATGAATGATAGGATTGCTTGATGGATATGTGATGTATTGGAATGCATGATGATGGTTTGATGCTTGTGTATCTATGTGTTTATGTGGTTGATTGTGTGTCGTCGCCTTATTGGGAAGCGTGTCTTCTCGGTTGGATGAGGGACGACTTG
>CANYBF011412871.1:0-10354 GCA_948192965.1 Dalechampia spathulata | reverse complement strand
GATTTTGATGGAATTGATTGACTTAATAGTCAAAATGTGATTGTCACATGACTTATTCATGTATGATGAATTAATTGGAAGTACACATAATTGGCATGTGATTTGGAAGGAAATTTAAGTCAGTCACATGCAAGTCATATGCCAGAAGCATGTGACATGCACATGACTTGACTTATTGTAACCCTAAACCTAATTAGAGTTACAAATGATGTTTTTGGTGAAAACGAAAAAGAGACAGGAGCAAAATTTTGGCTGCCTCCTTTCTCCTTCTGCTTTCTAGAATTTTAAAGCTCAAGAACAAGGAAAACAATTCAGTTTTGATAGAACATCAAGGAGAAAAACGGAATTCAATCATCATTCTTCATCCATTCTCTTTACATTTTATTTTACTAGTCTCTAAATAAAACTAGTAATTTGATTACTGATTATTTTCTTAACTTGGGTGGATAGGTAGAAGATCCTTTATCCTTAGGGATTGAAAATTTTGCTACAACTTTTTAGAAGGCAAAAGAAAGAAGGAGATCTGCGTAAAAGGAAAGTTTTTCAATCTCCTTATATCTATATAATCTTCTCTGTATGTAATGTTTTCTATGTATAGAATTGCAAGATCCATTGTAAATGTGAATTTTAAAATTTTCAAATTATATCTTCCATTGCTAATCATGTTTTCATAAACCAATAGTGGTATCAGAGTGATTTGGTTTACAATTTATACATATAATACATAAAATTTTGATTTTTCCCTTTATTATGGCTTCCGGTTTCTAAGATTTGAATGGGTTATGGTTCGAATTTTGATTTAAAATTTAAAAAACTTATTCTCCATTGAATTAACTTGGATTCTATTTTAAAAAATTATATATGTATATGAAAATTTTATGAGATAAAAATTCATATGTTGCGCATGCTCCCATTGAAATCTTGAATGGGTTTTTGTACTATTCTTAATGTTCTTTCTTGATTATTGGGTGTTTAATTGTTTAACATGTGATGAATCAATTATTTATTGTTGTAACATGATGATACAACATTTTGAATGAATTTTGATTTGATTTGGATGTGATTTTGTGAGAATCATGTTCATACACGCATAAGAAATCCAAATTTTGTGTATTCAATATTTCCAATATTAATTACTCATCTTTTTTTCATTAAATCATGTATTTTAATATTTTACACTCATTTAAGGTTTTGAAAATAAAATTTTATTAATTTTGAAGATTAATAAGTATTTTATTTGAATTAAAACTCTTAAAAAGAAGCAATTTGAGCATGATAAGGATTCTTAATGGTTTTGATTTTTGTTTTATTTTCTAAGTGATATATTAATATTTAAAATATGATTAAATAATTAGTATATTATTGTTAGATGATTATTTAGTTTAATAAATAATTTACTCAAATAGAATTCAAAACATCTAAACCATATTTTTTAAATGTAAGCCCAATAAGCATTTTAAAAGGAAAAACTTGTTTAAATTTTAAAATTTGAAAAATCAAAATGACATTATGAGAAGATTATTTATTTTATTTTTATGGATGGATGGATAATTGGCTTGATGATGATTATGGACTAAGCCCAATATGATTGAGCATATGCATTATTTTATAAATTTTGGTAAATAGGGCTTGCGAGTCCTGCCTTTCCTTAAAATTATTTTTTGTACTTCTTTTCTTATATACTCCTCCCAAATGTAACTTGGGGTTTCTACTATTGAATTTTGTAATTAGATTACATAGGATACAAAAGATACAAAAAGGAGGCAAAAAGAGCAATGAAACAAAGGTATGACCAAAAGTGGAACTCAAAGACAAAATTTGTAATATATTAGTATTATTTCAAATTTTGGGGTTTGTAAAATTATGCATAACCTAGGTTTGACCATAGACTTAGAAGTCCATAATCATCATATTATAAATTTTTATAATGATGTATGTATGAGTTGCATGAGCCAGGACCATGCATGCTACACTAATTGCACACACCTGCCTTAAATGTTTTTAAGTGGACATAAAAGGAAGTAAATCCATCAAAGGAATATAAATCTAAGGCCTTCCATTTTCTAAGACAAGGGTGGAGAGCTTCTTGTCATTAAGGTTGTTGGGCATACTCAAGCCTGTTTTACATGGGGTATATCTAAGTTTTAAAATTTGGGTCAGATTTAAATAAATGTTTTATTTATTGGGCATACCCAAGATAAAATGTTTTATAGACCGGTTTGGGGAATTATGTTATACATGATAACATAAGTATCAAGAGAAGTTGATAACCCAATGATTCAGTAGTCCTATTAGATATGATTGACATGGGAGATGTCTACCTATTGACATTAAGTTCCAGTTTGTTGAGAATACTCAAGATTGGGCTTAATGGTCATTGGATACTGACCCACTAAGGAAGGCAAAACACAACCTTCCTGGATTAGTAGTTGAGGGCTATTAGTTCACAATAAAATAATGGGAGATAAAACTAATAAAAGACCTTATTATGTTTTTAAATACATGATGATGATACATTATTTCTTCTTTTTCTCCATATTTTTCTAAAATGTCTATAAAAGTTGATCTCTACGGAATTCTCAAACATAAACTAAATGGATCCAACTACATAGATTGGTTTCACCAAATCAAAATAGTTTTGAAAGGCAAATGATAGCCCATGTATTGGATTGAGCTTATCCACACATGCCTATAGCAAACTCCTCTGAAGAAGTCAGAGATGCTTATAATAAGTTTAAGCAAGAGGATGAGATGACCAGTAGCATTATGCTAGGAGCTATGGAGAACGATCTCTAGAAGCAATGTGAGACTATGAACTCTCATACCATGGCTACTTATCTCAAAATGCTTTTTAAGGAAAAAACAAGGACTGAGAGATTTAAGCTCTCAAAAGCACTCTTTAGGTGCAAGATGGTAGAGGGGTCTTCAGTAGTCCTTCATGGCATTAAGATGCATGGCTACATACAAAGGCTGGAGGGTCTGGGTTTTGGACTGAAACAAGAGCTGGCAATTGACCTTATTCTGGAATCCATACCTGATAGTTATGCACAGTTTGTGCTTGATTATCAAATGAATAAGGGAGAAAATATTATCCCTGAGCTTATCAATTTGTTGAAATATGCTTAGGAAGCCAATAAGAAAAGTGCTAAAGTAGTACTAGTAGTTAGTTCTTCAAGGCCTGCCAAGAAGAAAGGCATAGCTAAGAAGAAAGGAAAGAAGCCAGCCTTAAAGACCAAAGGGGGTGTGGGTAAGAAAGCTGCAGAGAAACCCCCCAAGGGTATGTTACTTCCATTGCAATAAGGATGGGCATTGGAAGAGAAACTGCAAGGAATACCTAGAGCTAGTAAAGAAGAACTGTGCTTCTTCTTCAGGTATTTTCATGATTAAGGTTAACTCTAATGTTGTATCTAGAAACAAGAGTTAGGTATTAGATACTGGATGTGCATCTCATATTTGTTATGATTTACAGGAGCTAGTCAGCAGGAGGAGGCTAAGTAAGAATGAAGCAAACATCAAGGTTGCTAATCGAGCACGAGTTGCTGCATTAGAAGAAGGAACCTATATTTTGCACTTAGCTTCTGGTTTAAAACTAGAACTGAATAATTGTTATTTTGTTCCAAGTTTGAATAAGAACCTTATTTCAGTATCTTGTCTTGTTGAACAAGGATTTAATTTTTCCATTAATAACAATGGTTGTTCAATGTTTAAAGATGGTATGTTTTATTGTTCTACAAATGTTGAGAATGGAATTTATATGCTAAATAAGACAGACCTCATTTGCAATGTTCAAACTAAGAGAATCAAATTTGATACTCTTAATACACTTTTTCTATGGCACTATCATCTAGGGCATATAAACAACACTCGTATGTCTAAGTTTCACAAACTAGGCAATTTGGGCTCATTTGATTTTGAACCATATGAAACATGTGTGTCACACCCAGCCCATACCTGGAGTAACATGCTCTCGTAGCATGAGTATCAATCCCTCCCCTTGAAGGAACCGCCACTTACACTCTAAGGGATACGTCATTTAAAAAGGCCTACTATAGTTCGTATGGGTACACGTCCCTGTATTTAATGGTGATAAGAATTTTAGCATGACAATTATTAGTAGTACATATCATACCCTAGAAATTCATTCATTCTTACAATTTAGATTGGCAAACATCTTAGTTGTATTATATATATACATGATTAAACTCATACATCAGGGTTCTTAAAAATTACATAATACCAGTTACAAGTATCACCACTAAAAATACAATAACAACTACTGCCACTATGATTAATACAAATTATCCTAATAAAATAAGTCAGAGTATGCCCTAAAGGTCCAATACCACTTCGAGAATGGAATATCATCAGCTAACACCAAATATCACCCCTTAGGTCGCTCTCCCAAGGGCTTAGTACCTATATTCATCAAATGATAAATGCTGAGTATAAAACTTAGTGGCACTAGTAAACACATAGACACATATATATCATGATAATCCGTACCATAATCAAGCAAATGGCATGTAACATCATACTATCATAGAATCCATTCAATAATCAATCAATAATCTTTCTCAATCAACCATACAATCATAGTACATCATCATCCATTATGAACATAAGAATGCATTAATGAATCCATTGCCATTATCAACATATAAAATGAGAATGCCTTTATGCCATGCATTCTCCCTCATTCCCTCTTCTTTTCTTGTATATATGTGCACATTTCCTTTTCCTACTGGGTCCCTGTATGTACCAGTACTCATTTCTCTAAGGAGGGCATTTATCTATATGATTTTATGAACCCATTTCTTTTAACTATATGTCTCAAGACTCATCTCCTATAGGGAGGGCATTAAACTGTATGATTCCTCGAGGGAATATAGCATATAGCTCTATCATCATCTCTCTCTTTCTCTTTCTTTCCTCTTTCTTTCTCCCCTTATACTTCCTTATGCATGCCATGATTATATATATACCATGCTCATCATGGAAAACATAAGCCATATGTAGTTATAGAGACAGGGCACATCAGTTCTCTGGACCTTACTTAGGTCCTAAGACAAGAAAAGAAGTAAATAACATATCTAGCAAAACTAGCACAAACCTGTAGTAAGACCACTTCTGACGTACGCTCGTAGTCCTGCTATTAATGATCAAAACTTTTAACTTCTAGCTCTCACACTTTTTTGGCAATTAAGACTCTTCACTCTATTATTTCTAAGGGTTTAGAAAAGATAGAGATGAAAGAAAAGTAAGGAAAAGCTTTGTTCTTATACCTTGAAAAGTCAAACTTAAGTTGCGTACGGCATTTGGTACGCTCATACGGATGGTACATTTGATAAGCACAAATTCCTATGAGGGATGGTACGTCTGTACTACCACAATCTACCTAACAAACCTAATTTCCTACGAGCACTGGTACGGTCGGATAACCCTTTAGTATGCTCATACGATCTCCATGAGCCTAAGGCCACTCATCCCTCCTGCTTGGTACGCCCGTACGATGACCCATACGCTCGTACCGCTACCAACCTTTAACCCACAACTCATTCATAACGCACTTCTAAAACATAAATAACATCAAACTTCTTCTCTTCCTACACATCATTCAATCACATTTCTCACCTCTACTCCCTATCATAACATGCATACATCATACACATATATTCACATAGGCATGCATAATCAAGTAGTCAATATCACACCATAGCCATCAAGCACATGAACATGTATATATGTATGTATACATCCTATCATTCATCTAACATTTCACATACAATAATGTCACACAACTAGGGTCGCTCATATGGGTGTGATAATGTGAATCTTGTTTATTAGGCAAGATGATAAAATAATCTTTTAAAGGAAAAGGTGAAAGAGCCAAAGAGGTACTAAAACTCATACATTTAGTTGTATGTGGTCCTATGTCCATACATGATAGAGGTGGATATAGCTACTTTATTACATTCATAGATGACTATTCTAGATATGGATGTTTGTACTTAATGAAGCATAAATCTAAAGCTTTTGAGAAGTTTAAAGAATTCAAAATGAAGTAGAGAAATAACTTGGCAAGACCATCAAAACACTTCATTTTAATTAAGGTGGTGAATACCTTAGCCAAGAGTTTCTTGAACATCTCAGGGATAATGGAATTTTATCTTAATGGGCACGTCCTTATACACCTTAGCATAACGATGTATTTGAAAAGAGACATTGAACTTTATTAGATATGGTTCGATCCATGATGAGCCTTGCAGAATTACCCAAATCATTTTAAGGTTATGCACTTGAGACTGCTATTCATATTTTGAATAGAGTTCCATCTAAATCAGTTGATGTTACTCCATATAAAATACGGTATAACAAGAAACCCATCTTATCTTATTTGATGGTATAGGGTTGTCCTTCTTATGTTAAAAGGACAATGTCAGACAAGCTTGAGGTAAAGTCTGATAAATGCTATTTTATGGGATATCCTAGAGAAACTATAAGATATTACTTCTATCTTCCTTTGGAATAAAAAGTGATTATTTCAAAGCATGTTGTTTTCTTAAAGAAATAATTTATTTTAAAAGGAGACAGTGGGAGTAAGATTGATCCTAATGAAGTTCAATCACCAAAAGATGAAGTAGATCAACCGATTGATCCTACTGATGTAGAGTCAGAACCTATGGAAACACAAGCTCCAGATGCTCAACTAGAATAAGAACTATGCCAGAGAGGTATTGATTCCTTGTTCATGAGAATAAAGAAGCCTTATTAGTTGAGAATGATTAGCCCATAGACTATGATGAAGTTCTAAAAAGTTTAGAATGTGACTTATGGTTAAAGGCCATGAAGTCTAAAATGGATTCCATGTCAGAGAACCACGTATGAACTTTAGTTGATCCACCTAAAGGGATAAAACCCATTGGGTGCAAATAGGTCTTCAAAAAGAACCCAGATGACAAGCCTTGTTTACTCCAAATTGCATCAAACTTGACCTCTGAAAAGAGAATAGAAGTAATCAGTATGTTGAAAAAGCATATAAAAGCCTTTGCTCTAGGCTACAAAGACATGTCGGGTATCAACAGATCCATTACAGAATATAGAATTCCGACCAAGCCTAGGTTCAAGTTAGTATAGTAGAAGTTGTGTTGACTTTGATAAAAATAGACTCAGAAGGTTAAGTAAGATGTCCAAAAATAGTCGAATGCCAAGTTCCTTGAAGTAGTTGACTATCCAAAATGGTTGGCTAACGTGGTGCCAGTTCCCAAGAAAGACAGCAAGGTTAAAGTCTGCATAGACTATAGGGATCTGAACAAAGCATGTCCAAAGGATGACTTTCCTTTACCTCATATCAACGTGCTGGTTGATAGTGCAGCTGTTAGCGCCATGTATTCCTTCACTAATGGACTCTTTGGGTACAACCAAATTTTGATGGCTATTACAGATAAGGTGAAGATGGCTTTCATCATAGAATGGAGAAGGTATTACGATAAAGTCATGCCTTTTGGCTTGAAAAATACAAGTGCTACCTATCAGAGAGCTGCAACAACCTTGTTGCATGATCTAATCTACAAAGAGGTTGAGGTCTATGTAGATGATATGATGGTGAAGTCTCTTACCAGGGAAGAACATCTGACTGCTCTTGATAGATTTCTCACACAGGTTGAGAAATATAGGCTCAAATTGAATCCAAAAAAGTGCACGTTTGAGGTGACATCCGGTAAGCTGCTGGGTTACATTGTTAGTCAAAGGGATATTGAAGTGGATCCTGATAAAGCAAAGTCAATCTATGAAATGCCTATTCCCAGAATTGAGACTAAAGTTAAGGGATTCTTAAGACAGCTCCAGTATATTAGCATATTCATCGCAAAGCTTACTACCATGTGTGAACCGATCTTCAAGCTTTTTAGTAAAAACCAGCTTATGGTTTGGGATGAGAATTGCTAGTTTTCATTTGAGAGGGTAAAGCATTATCTCTTTAACCCACCAATCGTGCAACCAACATGATCAGGAAAACCATTACTGATTTATCTAGCCTTAGAAGAGGAGTTAGTAGGTGTTATGATGGCTCAAGAAAGTGATGTTGGAGTCAAGCATGTTGTCTACTACTTGAGTAAGAAGTTGTTGCCAATAGAATGTAAGTATAGCATTGTTGAGAAGCTATGCATGGCTATGGTTTGGGTTACCAAGAAACTCAGACACTACTTCCAGTCATATCAAGTTCAGGCAATCTCCAAGGTTGATCCTATGAAGTACTTGTATGAAGCTCCTTCACTGGTAGGGAAACTCTCCAGGTGGTTAATCTTGTTATTAGAGTTTGATGTGCAGTACATCACTACCAAGGTAATCAAAGGCATAGTGATTGCTAAATTTCTAGCATCCAAGCCAATTGATGACTCTAAGACCTTTGAGCTGGACTTCCTAGATAAGCACTTAAGGGCAGTTGACATCCAGAAATGGTAGCTACACTTTGATGGCATGATCAATTGAAGAGGCGCAAGCATAGGAGTTATGCTAGTCACTCCTGAAGGTGAGCTAATTATGCTTTCAAAGTAATTGAGTTTTCTAGTCAACAATAATATGGTTGAGTATGAAGCATGTCTATTTGGGCTTGAATCATTGCTAATGATTGGTGCTCAAGATCTTGAGATATTTGGTGATTTGATGCTCCTCATTCACCAATCTACAGTCAAATGGGATGTCAAGGAAGAAAAGCTCAAGCTTTATGCTCAATACATGAAGCTCATGGTTTACAACTTCAGCTCATGCCAATTTGTTCACATGCTGCATGAAGAGAATCAGATGACCGACACTTTGGTTACACTGGCTTCAGTTTATGAGCAACCGTAGAGACAAGTTCAGCCTGTATTCATCGCAGTTGAGGATTTCTTGTTATAAAGGAGAATGAGTTATAGTGCTAGACCAATAAGATGAGGTTCCATGGTATGTTGATATGATGAATTTCTTGAATACCGGTGCTTATCTGGAAAAAGCTAATAAGACTGACAAAGTAGCTCTGTGCAGACTAGCAGCCAACTTCACCTGGTATCAGGGTGTTCTTTACAGAAGAATAGTTGATGGTCTATAGCTTCCATGCATATCAAGGAAGGGGATCGAATAAGTCATGTAAACAGTACACGCTAGTGTATATGGTTCACACATAAATGGATTTGCTATTTATAAGAAAATCCTACACCAAGGATATTTTTAGCTCACTATGGAGAGAGACTGCATACAGTTTGTACAGAGATTCCATGAATGTCAGATTCATGAAGATCTAAATCACCTATCACTAGTTGAATTGCAGAGTTTGATGACGCCTTGGCCATTCTCAGCCTGAGGAATTGACATCATAGGTGAAATTCATCCTAATGCATCCAACGGGCATCAATACGTATTGGTAGCTATTGATTACTTCTCTAAGTGGGTGGAAGTTGAATCCTATAGTAAACTGGGGGCAAAGCAGGTCATCAAGTTCATAGAGAAAAATCTCATATGCTGATATGGGATAGCGCATCACCTGGTGTCTGACAATGGAGTGCAATTCCAAGGCCAAGTGGTCAATTTACTAGAAAGATATGGGATCGAGCACAATCAATCTTCCCCATATCGCCCTCAAGCTAATGGGGCAGTTAAAATGGCCAACAAAATGATCAAGCGGATCTTGGCTAAGATAATGTAAACTTACAAAGATTGCCATGAACAATTGCCATTCGCTTTATGGGGTTACAGAACTACTGGAAGGAGTCCTACATGTGCTACCTCCTACTCTCTGGTTTACAGGATAGAAGCTATATTACCAATCGAAGTGGAGCTAAAATCACTTTGTGTCATTCTAGAATCTCAGTTACCAAAAGCTGAATAGAAAAGGGTCAGGTATGAACAATTAGTTATTATTGATGAGAAGCGGTTGAAGGCTCTTGTGAGAGTAGTACATCCCGGATGTGGGAGCACTGCACACTGTTCGGCGTGAAATGCCATGGTGCTTGCTCTCGAAAGTATAGATCCTTGAGTAACTACAGGACCTAGATAGATCGCGTCGAGAAAAAATAATGTGGAGTCACCACCCGACTTATTCTAGTCAACTCAATTGAGAAACCAAAATAAGATGGAAAAAAGTAAAACCCGAGCCTTCCTGCTGAGGGAAAGCAGCCCGAATTTCTTCAGAGATTGGGTTCGGCATTTCAATTTTATTCGTATTCCGTATTATCATATGCATTTTATCCAGTTTTAATAAAAGCCAAAGCACACACAATTAGGTTGAAGTTCACTTAGGTCCGATTACATGGCATAGAGAAACAAGAGACATATAGAAGATATGAAAGCAATAAAAGCAGAAATAAAAGGCAGAAATAAA
>CANYBF011412779.1:0-19757 GCA_948192965.1 Dalechampia spathulata | reverse complement strand
GCTAATTAGGAATTTATTTTACTAGATTATTCCCTTTACTAGATTATTTCCTTTACTACTTAATTCCTATTCTATGTTGTAGATGTGTATATAAATAGCGTGTATCATTCACCTTGAAATATATGAAAAACATTACAGTTTTACAATCGCCAATTTTAACTAATCATAGCAATGAAATAAGTGATATTGAAATTAGCTTCCACATGACACCAGTAGCATGCCAATTACAAATGAGCTTCAGAAACATACATCTGAAAAGCTTATAAAGATAGGTGAAAAGTTCGAACAATCAATAAAATAAACAAATAAATAAATGCAAACAGATACTAATGAAATTTTCTGAAAATCAAGGTCAATATACCATAGCAACAATAAGATTTCCAGGAGATACAGCTAGACCTAGGCATGAATGAAATATATCCGGAAGCTGCAAAACAAGCTTTGGAATCTTTAGCCACAATAAACACAGAAAAAGGAAATATTACAACAGTCAGTACCGCACATCAGTTAAGGTCCTTAGGCCAGGAGTATTTGAAGGGAATGGTACTTCACAAAGAGAACTCCCACGCAAAAGCCAGCAACGAGCATAGTTATCCTAAGATGTTCAATTTCAAAAATAGAGAGGATACAAGGTCAATTGATAGTGCAATTGATGGATTTTATTTGTATGATACAGAAACATATGGAATAAACACAGCATGACAATGAATATGACAACAAATTTGCAAATAAAATTCTCCCTTTTACCCATTTCCCAATCCTGCTGATCATATGTTAAATAAATTGCAGGCTAGAAAATCTAAAGATCAGGCAAAAACTATGTAATCTTGCAAGAATAGAGACAAAAATAGTTTGTGTATAGTGTGTTTGACTATGAGGCAAGAAACAGGCTTTAGAGCTTTTCTAGTATGATGTTATTAACAGTACCCTGAATAATAAATAAGAGGGCTTAGACATTACTCATTGAGTTCCTTATGCATTGTAACATCATACTTAGGGTTCTACAGGCTTTCATTACGAAGGTTTAATTGCATAATAAAAGGTTGTATCATATGTGCAAGTAGCAAGAGGCACAAGCTTTGGTGCCTTAACCAGCGAAAGGTCCCTGAACTTGATCAGGTGCAAGCCTTGGAGCAGGCACAAGGCACAAACAATATCATCTTTCCAATACATCAATTTTTTTTACTTCTTGTACATGTTATCTTATAAAGTGATAACCAAAAACACTTCAATTTTTTATCCTTGTACATGTGATCTCCTAAAGCAACCATCAATGATTCAACCGTTTACCGGAGTATGCCAAATTCTCTTCCACACAAAAATCAAATAAAAAGAATAAAGAATGAATAACAATGAATTAGTAGTAGACTCCAAAAAGGAGAGAAATCTATTGATTAAGGTTGTATAACACATAACAGCCTCCTTTTCACATTGCATCTTGGGTTAAATTGTCATGAACATAAGATCAAAGCATCTATGATTGCAAGATCTAAAGTTCACTCTTTGACAATCTTATTTATAGGAGAAGACTCCGAATCGATATTCTTAAAAAAATAGAGAAATCAAAACTAAGTCAAGATGATACGGATTAATACCTTCTTCTTGTGCTAAAGATCTTACCATTTCCAAAGGAATTAAAGTTACATCTCTTTTCCATTTCCATTGTCTATAGTAAACCAAAGTCATTGTTTAATACTTATTTTGCTTCAATCTCAAATATGAAATGTATTTTCTTCCTCCATAGATCTTTTACTCATACTCATTCAATTGAATGGATTGATCCTACCTTGGTTCAAATCCAGCTCGGCCAAATAATTCACAAATCCACCATGAAATGAAGATAATTCACAAATCCACCATGAAATGAAGAGTGCAATTAAATATTTTTTAGTTCAAAACAAAAGATTAAAAAAGAATTTCCATTCTTTATTTTTATAGTTTTTCGATTCTAATTTTTATAGATTTTCTATCCTATTTTTCTGTTCTATTTATTAAGTAAATATTTCAACATAAAGTAGAAGTGGTACTTTGCATATTTACACATCAAACTTTGTGCAAACCATTTAGGCGGAAAGTGTTAGGCTAGATTCATAATAATAGCCTAGATGGAGTTTGTACCCATCTTGCACAAAATCAATTTGATTGTGTTAAGTATCAATCTACTCCACTTGTATACCACTCAAACTCTTCAAATTTTTTCATGTAGGATTCTCCAAAACTATCGGTTGTCGCTTCCTAAACATGAACCTTCCCCTAAAGGCCATCAAACACTCAAGTCTATCTTGGTGGCCTAACTTCACAATTGAATCCAAACCCATGCTAGCCCCATTCCAAATCTTCAAATCCAAATCTTCAAATAATCCCGATTCCAATACCATCTACAAACTCCATAGTCTAAAGAGAATGTTAGGTGAAATTCATAGTTGTTGAAGAATCCCCAAAAAAAGTTGGTACTTAGCACAAACATAAGGTAAGTGGAGCAGATTGGTACTTAGCACAAGCTAATTGACTTTGTGCAAAATGAATACCAACTCCATTTAAGGTCATTGTAATGAGTTTGACCTAATACTTTTTTCAGCCCATAGAATTTCTACAATAACAATAACCCTAAATAGGGTTGATACCTATCTTGCATAAAACCAATTGGTTTGTGCTAAACATCAATCTACTTCACTTATACGCCACTCAAACTCCTCACATCTTTCCATATGAGATTTTCCAACAAGCCCAATGGGCATGCATGTGTATATTAAAGAAATAACCATTTCTAAGACTTTATCTAAAAACTTGGACTATTAGGTGACATCTTAGAAAAGGTTTTATATGTCTAATACCCCTCACACATGGATGCACATTGAGTGCACATTGAGCTTGAAGCATGAAAATATACAAAACTACTCCTACCATGTGCTGAAATATTTATTTAGTAAATAAGGTAGCCTAATAATTGAAGACTTTTTAGTCATAGAGCTAATACCATATAAAGATTTACAGCCTACATTTTATTAATATTTGTTGATTAATTTAATAAAATATATTGCTTCTATTTATAATAGAAGAAAAATAAAGCAGCGCTTAGGAAACACATAAAATTAAGGAAATGCTTCTTAATTTACTCCCTAATGCAATCCTGAATTTTTGTCACTTAATTTCCGATAATTCTAAACATACCCAATACAACAACCTAACTTCCTCCAGTGTGGTGGAAAAATTCCACAAAAAAAGTTACTTAAAAAACTTTTTCTCAAACCTCACAATGTCTCTTGTTAGGCATGAGTAAAACTTATGTACTGTCACAAAAAATGAAAACAAGACATCTCATCACATGACCATTCCCAATGTTTAAATACATACTGGATACCAATGCATTTGAAATCTCAACCAATAGTTCTATGTCTTGTAAATGGGAAATTGTAGCATAATCTTGTTTGAAGAGCTATATTTTATCCAGACCATAAATATTTGACATGGATCATGCACGTGACATCATCAAAACATACTAGGCCAAAGCATAGAAAATGGAACAGCAGAAGTAGATTTTGATTAATTATATCGTAGCCTAGAGATAATGGTTCTGATATATATGAGATGAGGTCAAACCTCATTGACAAGAACCTCCATACACAAAAATGAGAAAAAACAAAAGAAATGTACGTTTCATTACCCAATTAAATTTAAAGAAAGAAGAACATTTGACAGAAGATTAAGTCTATAGCACTATAGATAGTTCGATGAGATTCAGTACCTGGCCACAACTGTACAAACATCCTTCAAAAGCCCAAGCTAAACCAGTAACCTGACAAAAATAATACAAATATCAACAATCATCGAGATGATGCTCGTTGAGATGTTTAGTTCAATTTGATCAGCAGTGAGATACTTACAATATAATCATGGCCATCGTTTAGACCAGCTTTCAAAAATCTGCAACTAGAAATGTCACATTTCCATACTTCAAAAGAACCAGATCCTTTCCCAATTGCTAAAAGCTTTTTATCCCTTGCATGTATAGGTGTCACTAGTGAAACTACCGAAACTGGGACCAAATCATTTGAGATAACCTATGGAGAAATCTATATCAAAATGTCCATCACTAAAGAACATAACATCATACATAATTTATTAAGAACATAAATAGAGCTACCTCTTTCAACAGAACAAAAGGAGCATTATTACATTTTGATGAATCGAATAGTTTGTCACCATCACCCAACCAGATCTTCACGCTAAAGAAGATAAATCAATTGAGTAAAACTTCTTTCCAGTGATGATGAATTCACTAATTTGGATGTATAAATTGCTTCTATAACCATCCAAATGCATTAACTCATCATCTCTACAATAGACATCAAATTTCTGTCAAGGGCTAAAATAGACAAATTAATTTTATTGTTTAAACCACAACTGTTCAGTTATGAAGAGATTTTATGATTTTTCCACCTTCATAGGGTTTTACTTCGCCAAAGCACCCAAAAGAAATCAAAGAGATAAAAGCTGTTAAATCAGATGATTTTTATATTTTCATAACATATCCTACATGAAGTCAAACAATTTAGGCAATATCAGCAAACTCAACATGAGGTCAATCTATTAAACTTAGGTTGCATTAAACAAACAATATACTTCTCGAAAATATAACTTCCATTGCAAGACAAGCACTTAGTTATTCTTTTGATGCTATTGCATTACCTAACTCACCTCCCATCAGAACTCCCACTAGCCATTAAAACCTGAGTGTCAGTATTAGATCCGAGAAATGCTAAATTGACTGCAGTGACCCATGAATTGTGTGCTTGTATAAACCCAATAAGATCAACACCAGTAGGGATCCAACCATGCTCAATGGAGTAGTTTTGTGGCACATCAATCTTCCATAATGAAATCTTACCAGACTTCCCTCCAATAGCAATTATGGAGAATCTTGAAGGCAAATCATTTTGAGAAGCTGAATTAATTTTAGAAGACAAGCACAAGACTGGTGACCAAGCAACTACAATTGATGACAACATTGCAGTGCGAGAAGCATATTGGTCTGCAGTTATTTGTTGACCTAAGCAACTTTTTGGTATTTTGCTTTTCCCATTATTGGAATTAAAATTCATAACCTGAAACTCAAGTGAACAGAGGTTTGAGTGCAATAAACAAGTAAAGATGAAAATCCAATGTCAAAAGCCAAAATAGCAAGCTACTTCAAAGTTTAATACAAATGCATGTGTAACACAAAAACGACTAAACAGATTGATTGCAATTAAAAAAAAAATCAACTTAAACAAGTAGCTTTACGAAAGATTTTATATTAGATATTACATGTTTCAGACAAGGAAAAAAATCTAACATGGGTAATAATAATTTTAAACTGCTTCATTTTTCAACATCTGAAAAATTTTATTCAAGTCAGAAATGCAGAGATTAGTTTAACTTGATTGAAAAGAAGTTTATAATTGGTCATAGAAAAAACAGAGTTCCAGTATTTGTGCTTCTTTTGGATATACTTTTGACCTTTGAAAAGGCAAAACTCTCTTGATAGGAGTGAATCCTGAGCACACGTAGTTATTCTGTCCAATTTGCACATTTTATCAACAGAAGAAAACTCTTCAATAAATCAAATCTAGTAGATTCTTTAGAATATCCTAGTTTCAAATTCTATGTCCTATATCGAACTATTTAAATATTTTACAATGTTTTGAAAGCAAGCAAATAAAAGGTTGAAGAAGAAAATGCATACAACTACCATATGGTAAAAGGTTAACCTTCATCGACCGCCTGCCCCTCGTATTTGCATGAGAGGGCTTCTCGCCATTGGTGGTAGCAACCAAGTGATTCCCACAAGTTCCTGGGTCCTTATTGCTGCAACATAATTATTCGAAGAGAATTAAAAATCACATGCATACACCAGAGAATTCTAGATGCATTAAAAACTAATGTTACATAGGGCTGAAATGCACTAAAGCTGCCATACATTCTGTAAAGTTAAAAATTGAAACTCACTTTAGACATTGTCTCTCCCCTCTCCTCTCCTAAAAAAAAAACAAGAAAGAAAAAGAAAACATCTTCATTCTTGTTCTTCCCTCTCCTTTAATGCCATTACATACATTACTGTGTGACAGCCTTTCTTCTATTTTTACACCATTCGTGGCAAAAACATCATGGATGACATTTGCGAGAAACCTTATTATGGCGAAAAAGGTATTTAATTTTAGGAAACATGTCACATAACATCCACTTTCGAATCCCTTTAAACCACTCCTTATTCTTCTCCCCTCCTTTGACCCTCCTACTAGCCTAGCCATCAGAATACGATTATTCATGATGTCAATTTCAGATTCCATGGCACTATCTCAATGCCATTTTACCATGAATCAACATAAGTAAAGTATTCGTAAAAATGCCTAGTATAAGATCTATATCTATTACAAGTTAGATAGAGAAACATATAGCACCAGGTTTTTAAAACCCAAGAACCCAATTTTGCACTCGTTGAGTATGCACAAGCTCTCAGCAGAATGAATTGCAATACAATTGTGCAAGATAAATAACCCATATAACATTCGTTTCTGCTGCAGTGTGTGCACAATACATAACAAAAAGAAATGGGCTCTTAATAAAGTTCAAAGCAAATATAGGAGAAAGAGTCCAAGAGAAAGAGCAACGAGAGAAGAAAACAAAATTGGCAAAGGTAAGAATTTACTTTTGCTTATTCTTCTCTGCAGAGTCTGGAAAAATATTCCTACTATCATTTTTGCATCCCGATGTTTGCACCTAGCAAAAATGAAAATTTACAAATTTCTCATTCAAGATGGAAAACATATAATAAGCAAAACACATGAAAAGTAATGTACCAGATAAAAAGAGTCTTGATTGGAGACAAAAAGCACTTACATAAGACAACCCTAAATCAGTGTCTGCTGACTCTCCAAACTCGGTATTTGCAAGATAATCATAAAGTCTATCTGATAAATCTATAACCTACAAAGATTGTAAGAGAACTTAAATTGTACCCACAATAAATATAACCATGAAATTTCCAAAATATGGAAAGTGAAATTAAATGAGTAACGTATGTTAGGATACTTCAGCAAAAAATAAATACATATTAGTAGGGTCAAAAGTTGATATAACATTTCCAAATTCATGGTTATATTAGCAACCCAATCCCAAGATAAAGCATAATCCAGTAAGCAAATCTACGAAATCATAAACAACAAAAAGCACATCCAACAAGGTAGGAAAAGAAAGATCAAATTCTAGTTAAAGAGGTAGATGAGAGTGAAGTAATATTAGAAGGCAAAAACATGCTCGACATATTGTAATATGTAAACAAGTCAACAAACAAATTTGAAGGTCAAAGGTAGCAAAGCAATAGCTTGTGAAGTGTTATAGCTGTAAATATTAGAATAGGAAAAAAAAAATGTACAGATTTTTCAGTGGCATATTCTTAGGGATCATGTCAAGATCTTTAGGATCGATTCTATGATCTTGATGACTTGATATTATTTCCTTTTATACTATTCTGTAAAATGAATAAATACCTACTTTGAATGAATGACAAACACACAACTTTCATATGAACTATTCTCTTCTACACGGTATTAGAGCCTCATACAAATGTCTGAAAAATTTTCCCTATTTTTTCTCCAGTGCTACCACTGTGAGCAACCTGCTTCTTGGCTTGGTCACCCTAGAGAGTGACCGGTTTGTCTCACCACCTGCCCACAATGAACCACCTCCCTCTAATCGGCATTTCCCTAATTTCCAGTGACCAGAATCTTGGCGTATTTATACATAACTACTCTGAATGAATGACAAACACAGAACATTCATACAAACTATTCCCTTCTACATTAAGCAAAGCCCAAAAGAATACTTTGGATGGGATAGCATGCAAATTTGTAAGTGAAATGTGTAGAAACTTCATGGGTCAAAGAGACTGTTCTATCAAACTCACAATAGTGACATAAATGACGTTGACATTCATCTTACACAAAACCAATTGGTTCGAGCTAAGTACTAATGTACTCCACTGAAATTCGAGTTTAAGCTTGCCTAATTCTAGATCTTTGAACACAAGCCCAATTTATTTGGTCATTGGATCACCTTAAGCTCTAATACCATGTGAAAATTTTATGGATCAAAGAGAGTGTTGAGTCAAAACTCACAACAATGGTCATAAATGATATTGTTCTGGTTTTATTTCATTCACAACAAATATTTATGGTACTTAATATCTTCTATCATATGGAATTATAGTAAGTTTACATGTGATCTTTTCAATGTGAATTGTGACAAGCTACCCTAGTAAGTGGCAGTCTTGCCCCAGTGAGCTAGGGAGCAATGACATGTGCTTGTTTAGTGTGACAAGCTGCCTTGATGAGTAACATTCTCACCCTGGTGAGCCAAGCAGAACATGTGTATGCTATTTTAGAGTCACCTCAATTGAGTGCCTGTTATTATCTCGCCACTAACAAAGATGGGAGAACATGCAATGACTCCTTTTCGACTCTATTTTCTTCCAAACTCAAATGCCTTGAGTTTGAGTGGGAGTGTTAAAGTAAAAATCAATAGTACTGATTTGTGAGATTTCTAATATATTGGTGGCCTAATTAGTGGAGTGAATTAAGAAACCAAGTAAGGAAGTTTCCTTACTTAACTCTCCTTTACTCCTTGTATTGTATTATGAATAGATGTGTGATATTATATACATAAATATAGCAATCAATACAAAATGTGGTCTATTTTGTTTCTTATCACAATGTAATGTTTGAGTGTTCGTAGATGCACTGTCAGATGATAAAGTAATGAACATTAAAGTATACTCAATATTTCCCCATTAATACACTTGTTAAACAATTCATGGAGTTGCAAACACAAAGTTCAATAAAATTTATAGGATTTGATATGTTTTCATATAAATATTCCTGGCAGCTTATCATAAAGAATTTTTCTAGCTGATGATGACTACATATTATTATATTAAGCTCCCAGCATACAAGAAAATTCAGTTAAGTGCCACAACCGGCCTTCAAAACTGCCAACTGTTTTATGCACATCGAAATTTGCTGTGTCAGTTCTCAAATTATACGTAAGTCATGATCTGCTTATTGCAAAAAAGTAGCTCTTTAACTAAAATGGAATCCAGTTATTTTGGAAGCCTGTATTTTAAATTAAGCGATGACCTGTGCAGTCATGAAGTGGCTTTTCATGCATACCTCTATCCACTCAGCACAAAAATCACTATATGCAGGTCGATAAACCTTGACACGTCCTTCTGTGGTGCATACTGCAAGCAAGCACCTGCATGCATGGAACGGCATTGTTAAAATAATACTCATCCCAAGATTTTAGCTTAATTTAAACATGCATAAAAGCATTAGAAAGAAGATCAAGTACTTCATACCCAGCATTAGTTGCCATTCCCAATGGAGACCATGATATTGTGCGAACAGAAGGACGTCGATCCCGAGATAATGCAGAAGGCAGTAGACATCCAGTAAGCAAATCTAAAGGTCATAACAACAAAAAGCACATCCAACTTATCTATTAGCACTGCAGCAACTTCAAAGAGAGATAATGTTAATCCAGTTGGTAGAGGAAAAGCTAATCCTTGTTTTATAATTACAAGAGATTCACACATGGGAAATCCAAAAATCATTAGCAGTTGGGATCAAGATAAAGATCAATCAACAGAGTTTTCAGTAAAATAGGATTAGATGTTTCTATTCAATATAGAATTCAATGTTTCTGTGTTTTATTAATATCATTTTCTGTTTTTAGGACAGTTTCCAAATCCATTTTAAGGAGGATTATCTCATTAGGTTGTAAATGAAGGTATTTAGTTAACAATAAACTGTCGAAAATTTATTCAGTTTTTGAGTACTTGAAACTCGACAGGTTCAGATTCCTTTTGATAAGACAGGTTTATGTTAGCAAGCCATTAAAGTTCTACAAGAGATTCACTCATGGACAGAAGAAGAAGATGCAAAATGACCAAGTCAACTGTAATCCTTGAGATTTAGCCGCCACGTCCTGAATACTGCTGAAATATTCAGTCATTGTTTTTCTTGACATTATTTTTTTCCCTTAGCTGTAGGAGGGTGATACTCCATGCTTGTTTATGGCTCCCCGTTCATAGGAGATGGTTATTTCTCCTGTTGTTATTTAAGGGCAACAAGTTAATAAAAGAATCATCAGAAAAATAATTCCAAAAGTTTATTTCAACACAAGATTTATTAGTTCTCTCGAGCTTGTATAATTACAATCATAGGCCAAAACCAGAAAAATCACTCCCAACCTTCTCACAACAGTCCAAACCCATCACATACTATTCCCATAACCAGATCCAGAGCTAAGACACTATCAGTTTATTTAACCATGGGTCAAAAGAAGAAAATTTATCCTCATCTAGCACATTGTTATCCACCAAATAACCCTATGCAAGCTATTAACAGACTTGTAACTCAATTCCACTGCAAGGGACCTTAATATCATCCTTTCTAAGTAATAAAGTTGACAAACCAAATTCTAGTTGAAGACATAAATGAGAGTGCAAAAGTTGTATTAAAAGTCAGAATCATGCTTGATATATGATCATATGTAAAGAATTTAACATCAATCCAAACAACTACGGAAAAAATAATACCTTCCCGTTTTACAAGACCAATTGGATAAGGTTCACAAGACTGGATGGTAATTACACCACGAGGTCCAAAAGGTAAAGCTGGATTCTGCTAATTAGAAAAAGTTCATAATGAATGATTTATTGATTTTAAACAGAAAAAAACTGCACACCACGTTCATATTAGAAGCTAAACAGCATTAATATAGTTACAAGCCTCAAAGTTGCTGAAATACTAGTCAGCAAGTTGATTACCAAAATGCTGACCAGGTGACCGCAGGCAACAGCAATAAGATTCTCATCAGACCAAGCTATGGCGTTGGGGTACAATGGCGCAGCCACAAGTGGAGCAGCTTGGAACCTTGAAGCCATGATCAAACTTGTATATCACTGAACCATATAGACACTAATAGTTAAGTATCAAAAATGCAGCAGTTCTGCAGTTTTCTGAATTTGGTGTGAATTGGAGGGATATTGGAAAAGGATGTGATTCTTATTTGAAACTAAAAAAAAGGAATTGGACAGAATTTGGAAACTAAAAAGACAACTAAATTGAAATTAAAAATTTTCCTATACAATTAAAAACCTAGGTTAAAATCCAAACCAAAAATCAAACACAACTCCACCACACAAAACACAACAGAACTCCACTCAAAATAAAACTATGAAAACAGTAAACTCCTAAACAAGAGTCTTTGTCTTAATATTCTAAAAATACCATTCAACAAATACTAATGTGCTTTTGATCATTAACTATGAAAACAGTAAACTCCTAAACAAGAGTCTTTTTCTTAATATTCTGAAAATACCATTCAACAAATATTAATGTGCTTTTGATCCTTAACTATGCTTCTAGAACTCTAAATAGTTAAATTGTGCTTTTAAAATTTTTATTTAAACTTATGTTAGTAGAAATGCATTGAATCTTGAAACTTCAAACATGAAAAGGAAATTCAATGAGTTGGTTGCAATTTTATTACACATGTAATAACATCATTATACCCTTTTTGAAGTTAAAAATTAAGGCTGAAATTATTAAATTTTTTTTATTTCTATGATGTATATAGGGTTTAGGGTTTAGGGTTTCAGCACCCAGCATCTCAGGCAGTTTAAGACCTAGCTTTTAAGGTGCCTAAAGCTTTTCATAGCACTAGATCAATATTACCCAATTGCATAAACATAATTCAGCTTGAAAGTCCTTTACTTACAAAGGTTTTTTCCCTCAATCAATTAAAGGAGCTAACCAGAATTAGATTTTAAGAACTACAATCATATTCAAAATTGTCTTCAAAAAAAATTGTCATCTTGTTTGTGGTTTGTGATATCAAAAAAACATCTGTGGTGCAAAGAGTTTAACAACATGAATATTATGTCCTTTAGCAATAAAATTTGTCACAAGAGCTTATGTCATTGTGTCAGTTTTAAGAACAATCAAATTGACAGTTGGAAAATACATGAAATGAAATCATTTTTTGGGTTTTCGATGTTTCGGTCAGTTCAGTTAACTAAAGGCTACCCTGACCAGAATCGAATCCAAAAATTACCCCTATAAAAAATCAAACCAAACCAAAAAGCCGAACCAAAATTACCAAATATTACTAGTTTGGTCAATTTCATCAATTTTTGATAATTTTTGCTCACCCTACAAAACATGCACTAATAACTAATAGTAAAGATACATACTAAGAATTTTATTCCATTTACTAATAATCAAGCTAATAACTAAAAAAATTTTATTTTCTAGTTAAAAATGAAATATGATTAATGATGGCTCGAATATATCTTTTAACATATTCTTTGATCGTATATTTATTATGGAAGGAAAATCAATTGAAATAGGTGGTAAAAGAGTTTTAATGAAACCAAATTTTATGAAAGATTATATGTATGAATGAAAGACAATTTTGTATTTAAATCAAGATATAATTTTTATACTGTATATATTTAATTATGTTTTATCCTATATCATGAAGAACTACATTTATCTAAATTATGTTTGAACTCTTATATTAAAATATAATTAATTAATCGATGATAATATAAATATAAAATATCATATATATTGTAAAATAAATTACAATTAAACAATTTTAATTAAAATAAAATATAATAAAACTAAAATAGTGTAAACAAATAAAATATTAATACATGTAAAATTACTAAGTTAATTAAGATATGATTTTTTAGGTAAGTTATTACAAATTTCAAGAAATAAAATAACAAAATTTTTATTGTTACTGGTCATATTAATTCATCCACCAGACGGATTGAATAATAATTGGAACAATTCTAGTCTATATATATTAAAAGGGGAGGTCATAGAGAGAAAAATAAACAGGTGTCAAAAACATATTAACAGTAAAATTAGTGTAACTAAAAGATCAGTTCATTTTTTACAGGAGTTACTTTAGCATAAGCAATCAATAAGCTCCAAAACCACGTTGAGATTTTTAAATTTTTTAGAAAGTGCAACGTCTAACGTGATAAACATTACAAGTAATCATCCGTTTTTCAGAAAGAAGGGGATGCAAATGTAAAGAAAGCAGACAGCAATTTCGTGCAATTCTTTACAATCTATCCATACTAACTATATTAAAAACAGAAAAGTGGCAATACAATTGGCACAATTATAAACAAGCAGTTAAAATTTAATGGCAGTTACCGACAGGGATAGAGACTGTAATATGTGAATAGCAGTTCAATGAAAAAAGGATCCACAGAGATCTTCATGCAACCTATAATGTGATGAACCATTACATGTAACATATCTCCACGAAGAAGGATTCTCAAATATAAAGAAAACTGACAGCAATTTAGTGTGATTCTCAAAAAGAGATCATAATCAAATGATAGATTAATCGAAACAATGAAATCAAAAACAAATGAGGTGAAATTAAACAATACCTGTCAGTGAATGAAAGAATTGAAACTAAAATAACAGATGAAAATCACGGAAATAGTGACATCCAAGCATCATGAAGAAAAGAGATTTTAATGAACAGGTGAATTTATGATTCGGTTTTATTTGCAATTATTTTGAATTTTAACAATAACCATTTGATAGGGTTAGTACCAAAGGAATGTTTGATTTAGGCTTCCAATGCAGATATGTCTCTTAAACGACGTCGTTTTATGCAGGTTAAACTTTAGTAAAACGGAAGGATAACTATTTATTGAAATAGATGTATGGGCCCAATTTCGTGGGTTTAATAAAAAAAAAAGGTTAATGCTAGATAAATATATTTCATTCATGCCTTTATCATATTTTATTTTAAATTAAAAGAATAAATATTTTATATAATATTTATTTCATATTTATATATTTAAATAATTAAATACTTATAATATATTTGTTCATATTATATATTTTTATTTTATATTTATTATTCTTAGATAATAATTAAATTATATTATCACTAGTATATAAATATATTCATATATATAATTATTTAATTAATTAAAATGATTAAATAAATTAATTTTATATTTATTTATTTATTTAATATTTTATTAAGTAGATGAAATTTAATAAATTAAACCATGAATTAGTTTAATAGGCTTAATTGTTTAAAAATACATAATGGAGGTAATGATAACGTGCTCCACTTATGGAGGAAATTGAGGAAATGAGTTTGTGACATAGAGATGGTTATTGATACTTAGGGATAAAGGATTTAATGGATGATAAATAGCAGGTCAAAAATGGAAGAAAGGACAATCATTCAAAAACCAAAAAATCATTCAGATTAATATTATCGTAGCATTTCTTTTACATAATCTTTATTTTTATTGTATCTTCATACTTTTACAAACATGTTATTTATTTTAATTTTATTTTAAAGGCATTTCTTATTCCTAAGCTTAATTCTCTATTATAAGCAAATAGAAGATTCACAGTTACTTTAATTAGAAATCGGAAGGTGTAATAAGTTTAAGAACACTTTAATTCTTTAACATGCTTGCAGTTCACAAATATCACATGAAATAACATTTTTGGCATGCTCAACGGGACCTATTAATAATGCCATAAAAAATAAAAAGTAATTTGAGGATGAGCATCATATGGTAATTGAGAATCCTAAGTGTCAACTCTTATATCTAAGAGAGCAAATCATCGATTGACAATTGAGGCCAGAGGGATATGTAAAGCTTATCGTACCACTACATGTGATATCCTAGTCATCATGTACTGATTTTGATCCAAAGGTTATAGCTACCATGGTTGGCATCCTAAGATGCAAATGCTTATAAAAGTCATTGGTGAACTATTAAACCTTTATCCATATGTGGTTGATAGGGCCTATAAAATTATCCACTTACAAAGGATAAAGTGTTATGGCTAATGGATCTGGTGGCAAACTTTACCATTTTTATGGCAGGAGAGGTTCTTATGGCTTTATTACTACTATGAGTTCTCAAGGAGGTGGTACCTTAAAGAGGGCATGTAGTGCTACTTTTAGAGTAACACCTTTGAAGCCCAAGATTGGTGGGCCTGCTATTCCCCCTAATTATGAGTATTTATAAGGCTTTATTGAAGGATAATTATTATGTCCACAAAACCTTTTCATTCAAACCTTTAATGAGTAAGGCTGCCTATATGATATGGCTTTCTCAATGCTAAAGAGAGATGAGATAGCTTTTGCATCATCTAACATCACTTATGTAAGTAGCCTTTTATGCATTAGCATGCATTTGATACTTTTGATCTAATTGGTGTTAACCTTTGCAAGTGCCTCACGATGTCATTGTTGATATGGCACGATTATTGACAGGACTACATTAGTACCATAGCATGGAGATTCTAGAGCTATAAGTATGTACTTGTTACGATTATATTCATGATGTTTATGCATGTATGCATGTTTTAGATGCTTATATGATCATGAAAAGCAATCTCATTAGCATGTTGAGAGAGAGGCTCGAGACTAATAAGTGAGGATGATCAAGTATATAGGCCAAGAGATCACTCGATTGATTACCACCTTGAGCGCTACAACACTGGGATCTAATCTAACAATCTTAGCTCAAATAAAGGGAAAAATGGAGAAGATGACATGTATAGTGGATGTAACACTCATCTTTGTTTGCATAAGTCACTTTTCTATAGCTAATGCACTATAAACACTAAGTAGTAAAGCCATATGGCCCTGCATGGCTTATCGACTTAGTAAAATTAGGTTAAGATTGAACAAAATTTGGATGATAATTCTCCTAAAGGCTCGAGCTTTGTATTTTTTAGATTTAGTAGTGAAAAATCTTGTTTGGAATACTTATTGCTTTCATTCTTATGCAAGAATGCTTTTATATTTATTTCACTACTAAAATATGATATATTTATTCTTCATTATAGAGATAGAAAATGACTTAATAATCAGTATTCGCTTTTTATGCTTTTATCTAACAATAAGGAGATACTAAGCAGGACCAACTAAGTAAGTTCAAACTCTAATATCTAAAAATATTCTAACAAGTCTCCATCAATTCTACTTTTTATACATGATGATGAAGTTTTGGGATCTAATAACATATGTATTCTAGTTTGGACATATGGAGTTATGTTCACTGTATGAGGAGTTCACCACCATCCTTAGAGTCTCATGTAGTATAACTATGCTCACTATATCGGTGCTTATCGATGAGATGATAATGCATCTAATTAGGGAAATAACATTAACCTCATTATAATAAGTTCATTGTAGACTACATAAGGCTCTGTAGATATTACCATTATCTTACGGATGTACAACCATAAGTTGGTGGTCATTCCTTTTATGGTTGAGAGTGACTACTTTTGGCTAGCATAGTTTCTACTCATTGACTCGTCTGACCATGGAGATTTTATATTTGGTACTGTAGTCGACTAGATAGAGCAAGGTCAAATCCTTTATCTAATGGTCATGCCTGAGACAATCCTTGGGCTAGACAAAGTTAAATAAGGATAGTCCAAGCACTTTAATGATAATTTGCTACTAATTCAGGTATGATTTCTAAGCCATTTTTATAGATTTTCAACTTAGAAAATAATATATTTTTACCTTAAATTTTGCATGAATTACCTTTGATAAGGCTTTTTGCTCATTGGGCTCTTTTTATTTTTCTAAACCTTAAGTTTTACCTGAACTACCCCTTGGATTTTTAGCTCAAGGGTTTGCTCTAATTTTTACTTGAACCATATTTTGTAAGGTTTTCAACTTAATGAGTTTTTTTTTTCTTCTCTTTCTTTTTTTAGATCTAGCTTGAGGAGAAGCTAGGAATTTTAGCACTACTGGTGGGTGACCCATAAAGATATAGTCCTCGTAGTAATATGAGAAGAGAATACACCTCTAACAAGGTGAAGATGTTAATATACGATGAATGAGGGTCTAGTGAATGGGAGCTATCCTAGAAAGTAAGGTTAGATGGATCTATCCTATATGGTATATTCAACATATAACGATGAGGATGTACATCAACTATATTCCATTATCTAGATTGAGAGCATGCACCCACAATAATCATGTTAAACTTTGTTGTTAGTATGACTATTAATAGACTATCCCTTGTTCACTATTAAAGTTTTAGGGAGGACAATTGCTCGTTTACTTCTTGGAGCATGTTGAGAGGACTTGGCCATGCTCCTAAATCATAGCAGTAGAAACCCTTAGAGCTAGATATACTATGGATGATGAGACAAGCTATGGGTTTTATATCACATTTAGGATTTTTATTCATAAGAATATTAGGCAATAAATATGGCATAGCAATTGTGAGCGCCGGTTTCTGCCGGGGCCCAGAGCGAGACTTGTGAAAGTCACAGACTGGGGACCGCACTTGGAGCAAAAGTGCAGTCTTCCTAAGGGGTTCCCTTAGGGAATGATACGGACTCAAAAGAGTCACAAGGGAGTCACCACCGGATGGTTCTGGATTGGTCCAACCGACCCATAGTATGAGTGCTAGTTAAACCCTTTAGAGATTGGGTTCGGGTGGTGGAGATCTATTCTATGAGTTTCCAAAATCGATTTTACCATTTTAGTTGAAATTAATTGTCCTAAGCAGGCAAGTATGCAAGCGTAATTGTAAGCACACAACGCGTCATGTGAATGGGCGTTGCAAGGTTGCACGTAAATGACATATAAAGCTATATGGCATTTAGATGGCATGACATATGCATGTCATGTGATATAGCGATAAAAGTAACATGGCATATGCATGTCATGTGAGTATGAATGACATATCATATGCATGATATGGCAACCTAATATGCAAGCACATATTATGGCAAATAGCGTATGACATTATGCGTTTGAACATTTTTGATTCATTTTAATGTTGGGCATATAGCATATGCTGGATGGGTGGCATATTATATGCATGATATGTGAAGTGATGCATGATATGGCATGTGTTATGACATGACATAATGTTGACCTTCACTTTTCACCATCGTATAATGTTGGATCTTTGTTAATTCGGCTAGGATTTAGTCCCCGATGTTGATTTCGATTATACATATAGGGCCCTGTGTCTTCCTCTGTGTGTTCTGATGCGCATAACATTTCAGGACTGGCGGGGCCCACCATGGAGCCTGGCGGGACCCATCGCGTATTCTGAGTATTCTGTGCATGCAGAACACCTTCCTCTGTCGTATACGGGGTACAAAACACTTGAAATGCGGAGTATCGCATTTTTGGCCCTGGGTACTATTCATCATGAATAGTACATATGTGGGGCCCACTAAACAGAAGCGGGGCCCGTAGTCCCCAATAACCTATTCTGTGTGTTATGTACTTACAGAATACATTTTCTAGCTGCCTTACGCAAGGCACAATGCTGGGCATCGCAAATGTCATCTGCTAGGCCCGCTACGCGGTGGGGCCCACTTAGTAATAACAGGAGCCCACTACTCTTATTCCCTATTCTGTATATTCTGTACTAACAGAATACATTTCACACCTACCTACGCGTGGTAGGATATGTAGAATGCAAAATATAGCATTTTAGACCTAGGTTACTATTCACTATGAATAGTATACAAGCGGGGGCTGCTTTCCCAATTAGCCAATTCTGTGTATTCTGTACTTACATAGTGCATTCCGCTGCTGCCTTACGCAAGGCACATCTCGTGGCATTCCGAATGCTACATTTGTAGGTTCACCACGCTATGGGGCTCGCTAAACGCTAGTGGGGCCCGCTTCCCACTATCGTCCGCTTCAATGCATTCCATACGCATAGAACACACCCAATTTACTGCCTCACCTGAGGTAGAACGCTTGGCATACTATTTGCCACTTTTCGGGCCCTTTTGTGTTGTGAGGCCCATGAGGGTACTATTCATCATGAATAGTACCCAGGTGGGCCCACCGCCCGAATTCACCAATTTAAGTGTTCTTGATGTGTAGAACACAGTTCCGCTAGTGCCCACACGAGACACAACTCACGGCACCCCGTTTGCCACATTTTGCCCTTAATGGGCCTATTGGGCCCAATTTGGGCCCATTTAGCAAAACTTGATGTTCGGGGTCGAATTTGAGAAAACTTATAACTGCAAAGTTTCTCGAAATGTCATTTTCACTTTCTTGGACATATGGCACGCATCTCATTCAGCCCGTACGAGGCAGAGCGCATAGGTAGAAAATGCAACGTGCGTAGCGCATAGCCCTATAGGCTACGCACGTTGCATAGTCAAGACGTTTGGCCGGGAGTCATTTCGGGATCGAATTTGGAAAAAATTTCTTCTGTAAAGTTGTTCCTCACGTCGAATAACGTTATACGCTTTGCGGCGCATCCCAGAAGTGACCGCAATGGGCCCCACGCAAGGGTTTCTAGGCTATATGCGCGCGCACATAGCCCTATGTGCGCCACATGTAGCACATGTGTAGCGAACATAGCCCTACATGTGGCGCACATGTATGCAAATACATGCCAAAAATTACAAAATTGCCACTAAAAAATTTGCTCTATAAATATAGAGCTCGGGTAACATTTTTTGGATCGAAAATTTTGCTCTGAAAGCAGCCAAACCTCTGCCAAAATTGTGTTAAAATTAATTAGGCCCCTAATTAATTAAATTCTTGGGATTTAGAGACTAATTAACCCTAGTTAGGCTCCCCAAACTCAGAAACAAGGAAGATCAAGAAGGAAAAGCTGCTGGAATCAGGTAAATCTT
>CANYBF011412612.1:0-11952 GCA_948192965.1 Dalechampia spathulata | reverse complement strand
TGCTTGCCTGCTTAGGACAATTAATCCCAACTATAATGGTAAAATCAATTTTGGAAACTCATAGAATAGATCTCCACCACCCGAACCCAATCTCTGAAGGGTTTAACTAGCACTCATGCTATGGGTCGGTTGGACCAATCCGTAACCATCCGGTGGTGACTCCCTTGCGACGCTTTCGAGTTCGTATCATTCCCTAAGGGAACCCCTTAGGAAGACTGCGCTTTTGCTCCAAGTGCGGTCCCCGGTTCATGACTTTCGCAAGCCTCGCTCTGGGCCCCAGCAGAAACCGGCGCTCACAGGTGGTAATGCCAACTAAAAAGCCAATGGTCTAATTTATTCAAGTATTTCATATGATCTAATGAATATCAGACTCAACTTGCCCTTATGACCAAGTATCATTATCCGTCTCCAAGGTGATACTTTCAAAAATACTTTATCACCTACATTGTATTAAATATCCCTTCATTTCATATCAATGTAAGACTTCTATTTATCCAATATATTTTTCAATCACTCTCTAATAAAATGAACTTTATCTTCAATTTCTTATATCAAATCGAGTCTTATAAATCTTCTTTCCTTAACTTCATCCCAATTAAGTGGCATTTTGTACCTTCTTTTATATAATGCTTCATATGGAGCCATCTAAATGCTAGATTGATAACTGTTGTTGTATGTGAAATCCATTAATGGTAAATATTTATCCCAACTGCCTTCCCATTTAAGGACATACACCTATAGTATATCTATCAATATATGTATAATTCTCTTAGATTGACCATCTATCTGTGGGTGAAAAGCTATACTGAAGTGTACTTTAGTTCCCAAGGCTCTCTAGAAACTCCCCTAAAATCTCAAAGTAAATCAAGGATCTTGATCTACCATTGTAGATACTAGAACTCTATGTAGTCTAATAATTTCCTATATGTAATGTTCTACTAACCATTTTAACCCACAATCTATCCATATATGTAAGAAATATGCTGACTTCATTAATTTATTAATTATTACCTGAACTACATCATGTTTCCTCTATGTTAAGGGCAACCTTGTTACAAAATCCATAGTAACTTGCTCCCATTTCCACTCTGGTATAGGTAGTGGATTAAGCAATCCATCTGTTACTTGATGTTTTGCTTTTACCTATTGATAAGTCAAATATCAAGCTACATACTCTACAATATCTTTCTTTATCCTTAACCATCGACAATGTTATTTCAAATCTTTATACATTTTTATGTTACCTGATGACAAGAATATAGTAAGTCATGGGCTTCTTGAAGTATTTATTTCTTCAATTCCTTATTTGTAAGTACACCCTTCCTATTTTTGTATTGTAATAATCTATCATAATCAATAGAATAGTCTATCTGCTTGCCTACCTATACCTTATGCATATGTTTCAGATACTTTTCATTGATTATTATAGCTTCTTTTATTTGATTAAAAAAATATGAGCTTCACTTGTAACTATGCAATTATACTACCATCTAGTTGAAATTTAAATAAAGCATTTGGATGCTGCATCTCCTGAACTAGAATCAAAGGTGTAACTTGAAAATTGGCAAATATTTTCCTTCTAAGTGCATCTACTACCTAATTAGCTTTGCCTAGATGGTAATCAATTTAGCAATCATATTCTTTAATCAATTCTATCCAGTGTTTTCATCTCAAATTCAACTCTTTTTGTATACATAAATATGTCAGACTTTTATGATATGTGTAAATATAGTATTTTTCTCCATACAAATAGTATCGCTAGATCTTTAATGCAAATACTATAGTTATTAACTCAAGGTCATCTATTGGATACTTCTTCTCATGTATGTTCAATTATCTTGAGGCATATGTTATCACCTTCTGGTCTTACATCAATACATAACCTAACTTATTCAAAGATGCATCACTATATATCATGTGTTCATTACTTGGAGTAGGCAAGGTTAACACCAGAGCTTGGGTTAAACATTCTTTTAGCTAATAAAAAATCTCATAATATTTGTTCATCCATTCAAAAGGAACATCATTCTAAAGCAGTTGAGTAAATGAAATAGCAATCAAGGAAAATCCCTTTATAGATATTATTGAGATCAACTCTAATACTATCTATTGATATCAAATACCTTAGAAAAGACACCTGTTCTAACCAAAAATCACATTTTGATAGCTTTCAATACAATTGTTTGTCCTGTAATATTTGTAATATAGCCCAAAGATGCAAGTCATGTTCTTCTCTATTTCATGAATACACCATAATATATTTAATAAATATAATCATAAATTAATCTAAATATTACTTGAATATAGTATTCATCAATGCCGTAAATGCTAGCAGTGTAGTAGTCAACCTTAATGGCGTCATCAAAAACTCATAATGATCGTACTGAGTTTGAAATATAGTCTTTGCTATACTATTATCTTTCACTTGAAGCTAATAGTAACTTGATTGCAAATTTATCTTTGAAAACACTGTAACATCTTTCAATTGATCAAATAAATCATCTATCTGGTAAGGGATACTTATTTTTCATTGTAACTTTATTCAGCTATCCGTAGCTTATACATAACCATAACATAATATCTTTCTTTTTGACAAACAATACTAGTGCTTCCCATGGTGATACACTCAGTCTGATAAACCCCTTATCTAATAGTTCTTGCAATTGAGTCTTCAACTCTTTCAATTCTATTGGTGCCATCCGATAAGGTGTAATTGCTATTAATTCTGTACCTGGAATTACCTCGATCTTAAACTCTACCTCTCTAACTAGTGGTAAACTAAATAATTCTTCTGGAAAGACATATAGGAAATCATAAACTATAGGTATCTTACTAAGCTTTGGTCTTTCTAACCGAGTTTCTATCACATGTCCTAAAAATACCTTACAACCTTGTATCAATAATTTTTTAATAGTAGTTACTGAAATAATATAAAGTATTATTGGTGGTTTGCACCCTTTGTATCTTGACACTAGTATAAATAAGATCTTTGAAAATCACTATCTTTAATTTACAATCAACCACTACTTAACATTTTGACAACCAATCCATCCCCAATATCATATTATAGTCTTTAAATGGTATTTCAATCACATTAGATGGGAAGCTAACATCATGGATAATCAATGGGCAATCCTTATATATCCACCTAACAATAACATCCTATCCTAGTGGACTAGACAACATAATATCATATCCTAGATTTTCATATTTCAAATTGGATATGTAAGCAAGTTCAACATTTATATATGATTGAGATCATCTAGGGTCAAATAAAATCAATGCCTCATTATTAAAGATTAGAAAATTACTAACTACCACATTTACAATGAATGCATCCTCTCATTAATGCATAATATAAAATTTGGCTAGAGCTTTATGGATTGCAGTCTAATTGATTGAACCTTAATTGCTACCTCTATCTATCTTAGCTTTACTCCTACCTTTGCCTCTACCTCTATCACTAAATTATGAAATTATAGAAGTAGGTCTAACAAGTGTATTCTGTCTATAACTACATCTCTATACTATAGTATGTAAAGGCATTACTCCACAAGCTATACAATGTAAAGGCATTACTCCACGAGCTGTACAATCTCTAACAAAGTGACTTGAACCTCTACACTGATAACATACTCTAGTTCCTGTTATGCATACTTTGGAATAATATTTATTACAAGTGAGATATTGTTTGAAACTCGTGTCACCCTATCTTGATGACTGGCTAAACTATGGTTGTCTAGGTATCGATGGTTTGTAACTCACCTATTTGGTTATGAAAGGGCTTTTGAACTTCCCTTTCTTACTATAATTAGTAAATGAATAAGTACCTTTTACCAGTTTTCTTACTTGCTTGGCTCTGCCTTTTTCCTTTTCATTAATAGTACACTCTTGCCTAAGTGTATTAGCCATCAATATAGAGAAATCCTTATAATTAAATCCATGTACCAGTGCCTGAATCTGAGATCTCAATCCCTACTCAAGCCATTTGTATCTCTCCCTACCAGTAGTAAGTATGCTGGTAGCATAATAAGCTAACCACTTAAACTCTCTCTCATACTTTGCTACTATCATATCTCATTGCTTCAAACTATGGAACTCTGGTAATTTTTAATCAGTGAATGCTAAGGGAACATATTTCTTTCTGAACTCCCTTAAAAAGTCATTATAGGCCAACATTAGTGGCTCTATTAAGCCACTGGGTACTGTCTTCCACCTCTCATATGCATCATCCTAGAGTAACAAAATAATGTACTTAAATTTCATCTGATATATGCTATCAAGCTTCCTCAACACCTGCTTGTTCTGCTCTAACCATATCTCAACAATATAAGGATCTATAGTACCAGAAAAATCTATCATCCCATATAATCTTAGTTTCTCAAAATCCTTTTGAATCAACTCTCTCTCGACTATCTATGGTTGTTCCCATATAATCGGGGTCATCTAGCCCTGTAGCACCTGTAAAAGATTTGCTATCTATGTAGCTACTAGATAAGTTATGGATGTTGTTGGCTATTCTGTAGAAGGCACCCTCTTAATCAGTCCAACTTGCATTATGGGAATTTGTTTGACCTATGCTCTATTACCAGTCTTAGATGTACTCTCTTATGAATCATGATTACCTTCACCTTCTCCTTCAATTATCACAACTCTATTAGTCATTTCCACTGACTATGTAACAAAATTTAATTAGATTACACCAATCAATATTAAGATCATAACATAATTCCTACCTATGCAATATATCATTTATAGGCAGTAAAATCAAAATGTCACATAATTTTAAATCTTAATATCATGAGTTAACTATAGCTCTGATACCACTATAACATGTCACACCCATTTGGTGAAAACATGCTCCCATAAAATGATTAATAAAAACCAAATGATTAGGAATTCATTAATAATTCTATAAAAGGATTTGTGAATTTTTTTCTTCAATGGAATGTATCTGGTATGTATTTGTAACTAGTACTTTTATTATTTATGCCTTTATATTGCACCTGTTCATATAAAATATTCTTGTGTAAATTATGGCATGCCATCACGCAACCTTTGTATTTAAATATCATTCATAATTTAGATAAGTCACCCACTAGACAATCCTAACATCTTTGCTATTACACAAGTACATAATATTTTACTGCCCATAAACTATACAATGATAGTTGCATAATAGAAACATCCTCTAAGAATACATTATATTGCCAAAATGCATTTCTGAGGGTTACACAAGACTTAGAGTATCCTGACTATACTGGTGCCTCATTAATCTGGATGCCCCACTGAATTACTTTGTCCTACCTTTGTTAAATGATAAACATTGAGTATGAAACTCAATGGTGACTAATAATAATTGTACTATTAAATAAAAATCAAATTTCTTGTTATAATAAATACAAATAATTAATTAAATAATCAAACAAATAAACATAATAATTCATCATAATAAAAATGACAGTTAATAAAATTATATAAGCAATAATGAATTATCATTATAATAATTCTCTATGATTAACTCTATATACCATTCATCATTTTCATGGGTCAACTATAATATCATTATGTACATTAAAAGAATAGCAATGATAAGCTCTGAGTCAATGAATGCAAATATGAATTTCATTCATTTATTCTCTATCATTTTATCATTTCTCTATGAATTCATCATTTTTCTATGAATTCATTACTTCTTTATGATCATATCAATCTCTATCTTTGATAATGCATAATCTATATTGGGTATATTTTCAATCATTTATTTATTTTCTAGTATATCTTTGTATTTTTTGGCTTTGTACCATTTCAATATATAGATATACTAACGTATCCCTTATGCCTCCTTTTAATAATATATAAATATACTAGCGCTTATCTTATTTCACCCTTAATATTTATATTTATACATATATTTATATTTATAATTGTGCATTCCTTATTTCTCCATAACATCATACTAATGATATATGATGCGTGACTTTATCATGTATGAATTTATGTAATGATGATACAATTATAAATTAATAACATTCCAAGATATATCAACATATCATATATCTAATATTAGTAAATAACAGTCAAATATTCATAACATTTTACAATACAATACTTGGGTCATCAAACCTTTATTTTACCTGTGAATTTTATTTACAGGTCAATTATTTTTAGGTACTAACCTGTTATTGCTTTCTCTTTGTCCGTAGGTAAAGTATGAATTATAAACCTTTATTATTCTTGCCTATTAATCATATATAGCTCAGTGTTTTAAATAAATATAACATATAAATACCTTAACCATTTCTTCTTTATTTCCAAACTTTAACTAAATAGAAATCTTAATCAACTTTCAACTTTAGGTATTTAACAATAAAAATATATATAGATTTATATCTAATAAACACATGCCTATGCATATATATTTGATAGATTTCTTACACAAGATATAATTTAATTCATGCAACATTATATGCTAATTTAAAGGCATCTACTCCTAGCTTAAGATTTAACTAACATGGCCATCACTTTATGCATATTGCTTATACATACCTAACATAAATTTTCTTAATAGAGGGTGTTACATTAATGAATGACAATTTAAGAACTCATATGATTAAATAATAAAAACTCACATTAAATATAACTCTTACACCTCCACTAGACAAATTAACTATGTGTATAGCTATTTTCGTACATAGGTAGTTATTAATATGTTCTCTTAATTAATATACATATATGTACATTAAGAGTGCTTCGTTAGTGATATATTTAGTTCAACCATTGATTTTCATTGCATTTATCATACTGTTGACCCAAAATAGTATGCTCAGTGATCCAATTATGTCGACATTCATGGAGAGTTTAGTCAATTATTACAGCAGTACCACCATAACTATTTCTTAAGCAAATAAATGTTTAACTATGTAGGTATCATACTAAGTAACAGTTAATGTAACTGTTACTAGTAGCATAAAGCAATCAACCTTAGCTTGCTTATTTCATTATTTTACTTTAGTTTCTTTTTAATTTAGGCATAAAGTAGTAATAGTTACTTATATATATAAGGATCTGGTTAATATTATCTTTAAGGTTGAATACTTGTATACTTTACCTTATAATGATTCTAAACATTTACCTACTGGTAGTAGATGTCTTGATTGTACATTTATAATAATTTTTATTAATTACTTGTTTATATTGTGTAATATAGGAGGAATTGTCAGCTTTTTGCATGAAATATTATATATATATATATTTATATATTTATTTATTAAGTCATTTCTAACTTCATACAAAATCAAGAACATTTAGCATACAAGGATTGAAGAAAGAAAATTGAATTTAATGCATCATTATAGCTCTCTTGGTTTATTGATTCTTCTTGCTTGAATCATGAATGATATTATCAATTCAAGTTTTGTATACATGTTAAACATGTAAAGCCAACTATTGCTATCTAAGGTATAAACATTCTATTATATTTCTAAGCAGTTAATATATTAAAGGTTATATTGTGAGCATCCTAAAGAAAGAATGTTAAGTTGCTCATTTAGTTAGAGAAATACATAATTCATACATATTAACTAAGTTCATCCTTAGCTTATAACTTGCATTCTAGACTTCTAGGATTTACATGCATAATTTGCTTTATCCAATAACAATATGATAATCACTCTTTTAAAAGTTTCTTTAGATTTCAAGAGTACTAATCACTTTATTCCTGTACTTCTCTCTTCTTCTTTCTTTCTTCTTTCTTTTTAATATATACATGGTTATAAAATTTTACTATATGCCTTTATGCTAACAATTTACATTATATATGCTTATATATTATATTACTAAGATTACTGGGTATACACAATAATAGATGATAGAATTCAAGCTTAGTTATGCAAGCACTACTTGAATATTAAGAAGAAATCGGTTTGCTCATGATTAAAAATTCAAGTGGTCCTAAGTTATTCAATGCATCAAATTAATTTCCAAGATATGTTTGAAATTCTTTAAAATTTCTTACTTTGATTAACTATTTCTAGAATTCTTACATGTATATATAATGCATTTTCAATGCATATGTCTAACGCCTAATATACAAGTATGTTTCTTCTTAGATTAATATTGCTATTAGATTAACTTCTTGATTTAAGATAATGATTCATAAGTACTCATGTCACTTTGTGAGTTTAATGTTTAAAGAATTTATCACAAGTTAAACACCACTATCTTTTAATCAGTTTATAAAATTTCTAGTTCCTTATTTCAATAATAATCATGGCTAGTGAATTAGATATGTCACACCTAACCCCAGTTTAACATGCTCTCGTAGAATAGTTAATAATGTCCTAAGCAAGAAAATCATTAATTACCCTACAAGGGATATGTAAAATTTTTTTCTCATTCCTAGTTTATTAAACTATATCAAATAATGTGTACTTGTAATCCAATGAAAATTTTTTTGTCATTCCCAGTTCATTAAACTATATCCGATAATGTATACCTGTAATCCAATAATACCTGTTGTAGGTAGTTTTACTCGATTACTCTAATGTACTATAAGTATATAGGTTATTGTAGTATGATATCTATCCCACAAGGATTTATTTGCTTAACCACCATACCTTGATTTTTAACTTGGTTAAGCAATAATAATGGTTTGAATTATCATATACAATCAAACATATACAAAGTCAAGTATTAAAGAAAGAGATAAAAAAAATAATAAGAAGCATAGGAATTGAAATCCAAATCACTAAGCTAAGATAATTTTCATGTGCTTATTACTACCCAAGATATTCAAAAGCATCGATCTTCCTCTCTCAAGGTAAGACCGACAAAATTCATTAAAAATCTTGGAATCACTCTCTTGATTTATCTCCCTCAATTAAAGAAACCATTAAGCAATCATACAAGAGCTAGGTGAATATGCAAATCTCTTATACACACCAACCTAACTTGAATGTTCAAAGTAATTTATGAATCAACTCTCATTGCAATCATAAAAGCATAAGATTTCATTTCTCAATCAAAATCTCTCAAATCAAACATTCATAGTAATTTAAGACAAGCACACTACACTATCGCAACAAGGGATTTCAAGATTCAATTCCTACAAAGATCAATTAGCCACACATGGCTTAAGTGAAAACAATAAGAAAATAAAAGAGAAAAAAGAAAAAGAGAAGAACACTTCTGCCAAAATGGAATGTTTTGGCCTCCTCCTTACTTCCTTCTTTTAATCCTTGAGTAGAGGTAGCACTTTGCTTAATCTTGGATTTGTTAATTTTTTCACCCATAACTCTTTCCATGCTATAGATTCCCTTGCCTATTAGTCTGTCTTTAGGTTTTCTCTTTGCTCTCCCATGGAACCCACTTCTTCTACTTATTCTGCTACAAAATCGTGCCTCTAGCTGTTAAATAATTGAGTAGTCATGATCATGACTTTTTATAGAAGCTTTTTCCTCCTTGAATTCCCCCTATCATGATCGTGATAGTGAATGTCATGATCATGACTTTTTCCAGTGGGTTTCTCATTTTGGTTCCTGCAAAGTCACGATCATGACTCTTGTTTTCACACCCATGAATTCTTCATTTCTTATTCTTTGCTCTTCAAACTCTTCTCGCTTAATAAACACATTAAACTCCATAAAAAACATAACAAAACATAGCAAAATTAACATTAATTAACATCCTAAAACACCTAAAATAACATGCAAATTGACATATATCACCTGTAAACATGGATAATATCAATACACTATAATATGCATCTATCATATCCTATACATAGATCATTTATCTATCATACATTACCATACTATCATTTATCATATGAAATTTATGTATTTAATTTTATATATCTTAATGGTATTGATATTACATACAAATTTACAACATAAGGATTATTGCTATTAGGGTTAATGCAATAAGCTGTATAAGTAAAAGATATCTTGGAGTATGTTGAATTTCTCCAAAACCACTTTGAGAATGAGATTCTTTAAAATCATAACCTTTTCTAACTGTTGATCGATCAATCTAAAGCCTCACTAGAAGGACCCACTCCTGCATTCATTAAATGATAAACACTGAGTATAAAACTCAGTGGTACTATAAAATGAGTAAATAACATGATCATGTATCATAGATAACATAATGAAATCAAATCATTATGAACAGTCATTAAGCAATATAACCATATAATATCTTGTCACTTTGCATCATTCTTTATCTATTATAAGCAATGCACATAACATATTGTGTAAAGATAAGAATATATACCATAAAGGATCCACTGTAACTGTTCTTGAATCAAATACTATATTTGAACATCATTGCTTTGTATATTTTTTTTATATAAGAACAACTGTAAAGATAATGTATGTTTGTAAGAATACAATCATGCTTTGCATTCTTCTTTTCATTTTCTTGTAACATTTTGTATCTGTTGACCCTGACTTTTCACCACCGTGCAATTTCGGGCTTCTGTTGATTCGGCTCGGTCTTAGTCCCTGTATCAACCCCATTATGCACATAGGCCTTTGTAGGCTTCCCTTGGGTATTCTGTACATGCAACACCCTTCACTGTTGCCTACGCAAGGCAAACCACTTGAAATGCAAAACATCGCATTTAGGGCAGTAGGTACTATTCACCATGAATAGTGCACCAGTGGAACTCACTACCTTTACTAGCTATTCTGGATGCTCTGTACACTCAGAGCATGCCTTGTTACTGCCTACGCAAGGCAGAGCTTGCAGAATGCAAAATATTGCATTTTTGGCCCTGGGCACTATTCACCATGAATAGTGCACATGTGGGGCCCACCAAGCAATAACGGGGCCTGTTGCCCCTAATAACCTATTCTGTGTATTCTGTACTTACAGAACACATCTTTCAGTTGTCTTATGCAAGGCACAGTGCTTGGCATCGCAAATGCCATCTTCTGGGCCCACCTAGGGTATTAGTGGGGCCCACTGCCCCTATTAGCGTATTTCGCATAATCTGCACTTACAGAATACATTTCATGCCTACCTATGCATGGTAGGATACACAGAATGTGAAATATTGCATTTTGAACCTAGGATACTATTCACTTTGAATAGTATAAAAGCAGGGCCCGCTTTCACTATTGTCCTATTTGGTGTGTTTTGTACTTACAGAATACACCTCACTACTGCCTTATGCAAAGCACACCCCTGTAGGGACAGACGTTGATGGCAGATCCATCATCTACCATTACACAGGAAGTGTTCTGTCCCATGATCTCGATAGAGATAAACAGAGCCCTCTTGTGTAATGACCCATCAGAAGGCAAGTCCTCATCCCCAAAAGTGATGGAGTCTTTATTACTCGATGCCCCCACACTCATTACCTCTGGTACCAACCCGCTGCCAATTAAACCGATCACGCTCTCTGGTGCCAGAGCTGCAGATACTATTACTGTGGAAAGAGCATCAACAAGAGCCTTCCCATGTTCGTCTGAGCACATAAGAAGCTGCCATAAGCTCATATTAGCATTGGTCCTCTTCAACTGTTCTAGGACCAAATTTCCCTTACTGGGGGGTGCAGTCTCAACCCCTTTTCCAGCATTCTGAGTATTGTCAGGTGAATAGACCCGGCCGCTCCGAGTCACATGGTTGGTCTGCAGAAGAGCAGTCTCATCTTCCGGTGAGATTTGGATCTTTCAAGTCGATGATGAGGCTCGAGAAACCCAGATCTTGTTGTCAGAGCTCGAGGGAGCAGTCTCATCCCGTGAACTTGTCTGTTTGTTATATTTGATTGGTTGTGACGGAGCAGTCTCATCCGTTCGCATGCAGTCTTCACCATCAAAGGGATTGAACGTCTTCTCTAGGTGAAGTTCTTCGTCTGGCTCTAAATCCTCGGAATCAGTGAATGGGTCAAGGACCATTATAGTGTGAGTAGTGGCATTATTCAGCTTCCGGGACCCCTGGAATTCC
>CANYBF011412404.1:0-12621 GCA_948192965.1 Dalechampia spathulata | reverse complement strand
TAAGGGTTACTATCAAACTGTCACTTCTAATCTCTAAACTGGTTTCTCTGTGTTTTGATGCAAAGATCTTCTTTTGGTTTGTTGTTTTAAAATGAAAATTTTAAATTTCTTCCACTGCTTAATCACTAAACAAACCAACAGGGCCCACCAAACAATAGTGGGGCCCACTGCCCCTGATAACCTATTCTGTGTATTCTGTACTTACAGAATACATTTTCCAGTTGCCTTGCACAAGGCACAGCCCTTGGCATCGCAAACGCCATCTTCTGGGCCCGCCACATTGTGGGGCCCACCTAAGACATTAGTGGGGCCCACTGCCCCTATTAGCCTATTCTGTGTATTATGTGCTTACGAATACATTTCGCTATTGCCTTACGCAAGGCATACCTCTGTGGCATTGCAAATGCCACATTTTGAGACCACTGCGCTGTGGGACCCGCCAAGCATTAGTGGGGCCCGCTACCCACTCTAATCTATTCTGAGTGTTCTTTTCGCACAGAACACTTCCCATATATTGCCTTACTCAAGGTGAGGCGCTTGGCATTTTGTTTGCTACATTCTAGGCCCTTTTTATACAGTGTGGCCCACCAGGGGCACTATTCATCATGAATAGCGCACAGGTGGGCCCACCACCCCACTTAGCCTATTTCAAGTGTTCTATGCATACAGAACATATTTTCACTAATACCTATGCGATACACGACCTTCTGGCATGTCGAATGCCATTTTGGGCCGAAATAGGGTCACAAACCCTAAAATGGGCCCATTTGCCAAAACTCGGTATTCGGGGCCAAATTTGAGAAAACTTATAACTGCAAAGTTTCTTGGAATGTCGATTGCACTTCAGTTGACATATGCACACATCCGGTTTTGCTCGTACAAGCCGGCGCGCATAGGGTAAAAATGAAATGTGCGGTGCACATCGCCCTATGTGCACCGCACGTTGCATAGTAAAGACATTTGGTCGGGAGCCTTCTTGGGATCGAATTTGGAAAAACTTTGTTCTACAAAGTTGTTCCTCACATCCAATAATGCTTATAGGCTCGGGGTGCACGTCCCTAAGCAACCACAGTGGGTCAAAAGGTGATGTGCGATGCACATCACCTGATGTGCGCAGCACATTGACAATGTGTGGCGCACATCACATGATGTGTGGCACATATCACATGATGTGTGGCACACATTGCCTTTGAATTTTTCAAATCCGGGCAAAAATTACAAAATTACCACGCCCAAAAATTGCTCTATAAATATAGAGCTTGGGGTCTGTAAAATGGACTCCGAATTTGCTCTAGAAGCAAGGCAAAACTCTACCAAAATACTCTCACAATTAATTAAACACTTAATTAATTAAATCCTTAGGTTTTAGGGACTTAATTGGCTTAGTTAGGCTCCCTAAGCATGGAAGGAAGCAAGAACAAGAAGAAAATCCGGTCGGAATAAGGTAAATTTCCCTCTTTTCTTTAATTTTCTTGTTTCTGTTACTATTTATCGGGGGATGTGCTGCGCACATCACCTCATGTGCACCACACACAGCCTATTTGTGGTGCACATGAGGTCATGTGCTACGCACATGAGCCCCATATTTCAAAGAAAATGCTATTTTTCTCCCGTTTTCACTCAATTTTTTGCCCGATCTGGTTATTTCAGTGATGTTTAGGGCCTTATCATGCCTTAAATGTCCTAGATCTGCCTTATATCTGTTGGATCTATGATAGTTTTAACTTTAAAATTATTTTCACATGTTGGATGCAAATCCACGAAGCAAAAATCCATTTTTGGGTTCGATCTAGGGTTTCTGTTGAAAAATTTTTGATTTTCTCTCTGTTTTCTATGCCATGTGCGCCACACATGTGCCCATGTGCACCACACACAGCCTATGTACAGTGCACATTGGTCTCGATTTTCACAGAAAAACCTGATTTTCGCCTGAATCGCTTTCCGATCTGATTTTTCCAGCAACTCCAGTAGCTTTTCCATGCAATTGGGGTTCTAGATCTTTTGAATATTGTCCAGATCTACTTGATTTTGGCTTTAAAATCATTTATTTTAATTAATTTCTTAATTAATTGTTTGGTTTGCTAAATCGGAGGCCGATTCATGCTCAAAATGAGCTACTGTCTTCATTAAAGTTGCGTATTTTGTCTGTAGATCATTTCTGTACTGACAGATTTAATTTTCTTGCAAATTGGCCTTTGATGTGCGCCACACATCATGTGATGTGCGTCATACAAAGTCTATGTATGGCGCACATCCCTCGTGTTTTTCCAGAAAAATTGTATTTTGGACCATATTTCGCTGTATTTTTGACGTATCCAATGGTATTTGATGCTTTACAGTGGCTCAAATATTCTGGAAAAGTCATAAAATAATTATATTTAATTAATTTTGGCCTCAAAATTAATTTTTATGATAAAATGCAATTTTTGATCGTATAAATGTGATTTTTGAAAGGATTGGATTTTATTTGGTCGAGTGGCTTTCTCCAATAATTTTGATGTGATGTGAGCCCTCCCATTTAATTTTCCATGATCAAACAAAAATAATTTTGCCTAAAATTATTTTTATTAAAATGAATTTTAACGATTCGGCTCGTGTTTATTATTTCAATTATTGCCTAATAATTACTGGATTTTGACTCTTGGTTCGTACTTTTAAATGGTATTGGACTAGTCAATTAAATCCAAAATTCATTTGCTACTAGTGAATTTTATTTGTTTATTTTTCATATTAATCCATCATGCATTTTGGATCGTGCAACTCGAGGGGAAAAAGGGGTATTACTTAATACCCGAGAAATTATGTATGTGAGGAATTTTTGTAATAGGATAGGATTTATTATTCAGTCTGTAATAATTCCCCTATCTTATGTGTACCCCCTAATTTCTTCGATCCCTTTCATCGACCTTTATTTTTATTCATATATTTGCCTAAATATACTATGTCATCATGTCACATGACACATGCACACACTACTATGCATGCCATGCATATACCGTATGCCATAACATACTGTATTTCGTATGCACATACATATAAATACGTTAATATGCCAAATACGCCAATACGCAATCCAATACGCTCAATCAATCAATACACCTTATCATGCATATATATGCCATGCCATGTCATATACTATGCCACGACGTATGTCATAACACACGTCATACTGTATGCCATACATATACTATGTTAAATACACATTCACATACACACCACTATGCTATGTCATACATATGTCATGCCATTCATCTTCTCACATGCCATGCATATGGTATGTCCTTCACTTCACATGCTATGCATATAGTATGTCATCCATTTAACATGCCATGCATATGGTATGCTATACATTATGTCATGCATATGCCATATCATGCATCATTTTCACATGCCATGCATGTGGTATGCCATACATTATGCCATGCCATGCATATGATACATCATTTCATATACCATGTCACATGACATAAGCACATTCTACTATACATGACATGCATATGCCATGCCATGCATCAATTCACATGCCACACATTTGGTATATCATACATATAACACGTCATGCATATGCCATGTATTACATATATCATGCATATGATATGCCATACATCATTCACATGCCATGCATATGGTATGCCATTTATTATACCATGTCATGTATATGCCATGTCATGCATCATTTCACATATCATGCATATGATATGCCATTCATCCCACATATTATACATATGCATAGCATACGCCATAGGCCCAAAGCTAAAATAAAGCAAAAATGTTAAAATGCATAATGCCATACGCTACTTGCCATAATATGTGCTTACATATTAGGTTGCCATATCATGCATATGATATATCATTCATACTCACATGACATGCATATGCCATGTTACTCTTATTGCTATATCACATGACATGCATATGCCATGCCATCCAAATACAATATAGCTTTATATATCATTTTACGTGCAACCTTGCAATACCGATTCACATGACACGCTGTGTGCTTACAATTACGCTTGCATGCTTGCCTGCTTAGGACAATTAATTCCAACTATAATGGTAAAATTGATTTTGGAAACTCATAGAATAGATCTCCACCACCCGAACCCAATCTCTAAAGGGTTTAACTAGCACTCATGCTATGGGTCGGTTGGACCAATCCGAAACCATCCGGTGGTGACTCCCTTGTGACTCTTTTGAGTCCGTATCATTCCCTAAGAGAACCCCTTAGGAAGACTGCGCTTTCACTCCAAGTACGATCCCCGGTCCGTGAGTTTTGCAAGCCTCGCTCTGGACCCCGGTAGAAACCGGCGCTCATAGTTACACCATATAAATTATGGTATAATAAGAAACCTATGCTTTCTTATATGAAAGTATAGGGATGTCCTACTTTTCAGAAGAGGACACTGTCAGACAAGCTTGAGGCAAAGTTTGACAAATGCTATTTTATAGGATATCCTAAGGAAACCATAGGATATTACTTTTATCTTCCTTTGGAATAAAAGGTGATTGTTTCAAAGCATGCAATTTTCTTAGAGAAAGAGTTTCTTCTAAAATGAGATAATGGGAGTAGAATTGAACTTGATGAAGTTTAGTCTCCACAAGATGAAGCAAAATAGTTGATGGATTCTACTGATGTAGAATCAAAACCTCTTGAAATATAAGTTATCAAATGATCAACTAGAATAAGAACAATACTTGAGAGGTATGAATTCCTTGTTCAAGATTATAAGGAAATCTTATTAGTTAAGAATGATGAGCCAACTAACTATGAAGAAGTTTTAAAGAGTTTAGAATGTGACTTATGGTTAAAGGCCATGCAGTCTGAAATGGATTTCATGTCAAAAAATTAGGTATGGACTTTGGTTAATCCACTTGAGGGGATAAAACCCATTAGGTACAAGTGGGTCTTCAAGAAGAAGACTGACATGGATGGTAACGTGGTTACTTATAAAGCTTACTTTGTGGTAAAAGGTTATCATCAAAGCAAGGAATTGATTATGATGCAACTTTTTCACTAGTAGCTATGCTTAAACCCATAAGAATCTTACTTGTTATTGCTACCTATTATGATTATGAGATATGGAAAATGGATGTGAAGATAGCTTTCCTTAATGGTAATTTGCTTGAGGAGGTGTATATGACACAGCTTGATGGTTTTACATCCAGTGATAGCAATAAGGTATGCAAACTTTAAAGATCTATTTATGGATTGAAGCAAGCATTAAGAAGCTAGAACATCCATTTTGATGAGGCTATTAAAGAATTTGGCTTCATTCAAAATATAAATGAGCTATGTGCTTACAAGAAGGATAGTGGGAGTGCAATCATTTTCCTTGTACTATATGTAAATGACATATTAATCATGGGAAATAATATTTCAGTTTTACAGAGTGTTAAAGTTTGGTTATCCAAAGAATTCTCCATAAAATACCTTGGAGAAGCTACTTATATCTTGGCTATAAGGATCTATAGGGATAGATCAAGGAAGCTTATTAGACTTTCATAACCTACTTACATATATAAAGTACTCAAGAGGTTTAGTATGGATCTTTCTAAGAAAGGTTATATTCCTATGGTACATGGAAGTATCCTTCTAAGGCTTGGTGTCCAAAGACACAAGAGGAGAATATTACATGACTAGAATCCCATATGCATCTATAATTAGATCTATCATGTATGCTATGTTATGTACTAGGCCTGATGTGGCATTTTCTTTGAGTGTCACAAATAGGTTCTAATCTAGTTATGGAAAGGAGCATTGGGCAGTTGCGAAGAATATCCTTGAGTACTTGAGAAGGACTAAGGATATATTCTTGGTATATAGAGAAAGGGATTTGCAAATAACTGGGTATACTGATGCTAGTTTCTAATCTAATAAAGATGATTGCAAATCTCAATCAAGTTATGTATTCATGATGAATGGTGGTACTGCTATTTAGAAAATTTTTAAACAAGAAACTACAATAGATTCAACAACAAAAGCACAGTACATAGCTGCGTCTACTGTAGCTAAGGAGGTCATGTAGATTAGGAAATTCATTCATGAACTCGGTATGGTTCCCTATAGTGCAAATTTTATTCCTTTATTATGTGATAATAATGGAGCAATAGCCCAAGTAAAGGAGCCCAGGTCTCATCAAAAGAGAAAACATATACTCAAGATATACCATTTGATTAGAGAGATCATTAGTAGAGGAGAAATAAAGGTTAACAAAGTTCCCACATAATAAAATATGACGAACCCTCTTACTAAGGCTTTGACAAGAAGCAACCATGATAGGCATGTAAATTCCATGGGTTTGAAGTTTATGTATGATTGGTTCCAGTGCAAGTGGGAGTTTGTTATTATATGCTCTAGAGCATCATGTTTTTATAGTAATTTAATATTGAACATTTTATCAATAAAAGGCATTATTCATTATTGAGTTTGCTTGAAAGGCTTTTAACTAAATAATGAATTTCAAGATATTGAAATAGTACAAAGGAATTCATAAAGAGTTTATGAAATGAGATTCTTATTGTATGTAAATGTTCAATATCTAAATGATCCCTGATTAATGTATTAATAAGAATAGATATTAGTAATGCAGTTAAGATTAGCACATATTATACTTTCTTATGGGGTGATTCTCATTCACTATGACATGAGTTATCTAAAGTAAACATATGGATGGGCAGTTAAAGACAAGCTCATTAGAGACCTTGCTAGTAAGATTTCATATGGATAATTGATCTATGTCTGTGAAATATATCTCACTCATATCAGTAGTGCAAGTATCCTTAAGACTTGAGATAACAAGGTTATCTTGATTATGGATCACTATATTTTGACTCTCCTTAGAAGGTGTTCATAGCTTGGAGGTTGGATATAATGTGAAATAGTTAAAGGTATTTGTTTATCAATAAAGGATTCACCACCCTAGATTAATAGTAGGGGGTTTAATCTTATTGATTCATGTAATACTCTTTATTCAAGAATCTCTAGCCATAGTGGAATGCCTTTTAATGAATGAGTTTCATAAGGGCATTATGAGAATAAATATTTTGATTACATAAAACATCAAATTTATGACATGATTTAAGATAATTGATCATGTATTGAGTTGGTATTAATTGATACTCAAACTTAAATGAGATAATGGTTGGTAAAAGGAGTTTATTACATGGAATCTGATATGGAAGGGTTGTAGTCAAACTAATGACCTCTTGACATTTGGGTAATCATGATGTGTGACTAGACACCACTCTTGATTTACATAAGATATTATTAATTTGAGATTAATAAATGTTGCTAACATGTCAATAACCCAAAAGGTCACACATTAAAAGTTAGAAGAATGATAATGATGAATTGATGTTGATAAGATAATGTTTTATGGTTACAATATATCCTAGATCTTTTATGTTTATTTTATAGAGCATGAAAAGAGCTTCGATTTGATACCAAGATCACATCAATCTGACAAGTAGAACTCAAGATACATGTGTTTTAAGATGGTATGTGCCATATGCATACCATATGCAGGCTTGGACGTGATTTGGTCAATATGTGAGTGTCAGGTGACTTATTCATATGTTATAATTTAGAAGGAAAGGGCATATAATTATCATGTGCCTCAAGAGGGATTTTAAGTCATGCACATGCATGCTACTTCGGTAACCCAAAAACCTAATTAGGTTTTTTAAGTTGTCTAACACAACTTTTAGGGTTAGAGAAGAAGGATATTTCAGCTGCCTCCTTTCCTCCTCCCTTCTAGCCTCATTTAAAGCTCTTGGAGAAGAAGAAGAACTCAGTTTTGATCAAGATCAAAAGAGAAATTTGAATCCTATAACCATCCATCATCTTCTTTTCTTTCATTTTTATTTTTACTAGTCTCTAAAATAAAAACTAGTTATTTGATTACTAACTATTCCTTCTTACTTGTGTGGATAGTTTGGAGATCCTCTGGTTTAGGGATTGAAAAGTATGCTACATTTTAGACTAATAAGAATGAAGGAGATTGGCTAAAAGTAAGTTTACCCGCTCTTTTGTCAATAACTCTTCTCTTATGCGTGTTTTATGTGTATGATTGCCTAGATCCACTTCATTAATGTGTTTTTAAAGTTTCAAAATTCACCTTTCGCTACTAAACACATTTAACTAACCAACATATTCATCCAAAAAGAAAATCTTAGCTAGGAGAATTATTTCTTCTTATCAAAGTTATTTCTTCTTACCTAATGTATCAAAGCTTAAAGCTTTAAAAGTGTTAAGTGCTTAAAGTCTTCAAAAGGGAGCTTCCATGAATGAGTTACCACTTAAGAAAGTTTGAATGGAGTAAGGATGTTCTTTAAGCATTTCAAATAACATATCAAGGAAAAAGGAAAACTAGGGTTATTTAGGGTTTAGGTGATTTATCAATTCACTATTTACCTTAATACAATTATGAGTTTAAATTTCATTTTTTGTTAGCTTTTTTAAAGATTTGTCCATTCATTTCCATGTGATTTTCATCATAAGTTAATTATATATGATTTTAACATTTTCGATCTTATAAATGTATATGTAAGGTACAAGTAGTATGGTTAAAAGGCAAAAAAGGTGCAACATGATTAGATTTTTATCTTTTAATGCTTTATTCAAGATTTGAATATAATATTCTTTTATAAATTTGCTTCAGAATGAAATTAGATTTCTATTAGTATTTTTATGGTCTTTTTGAAAATATGAATAGTTTAACTAGAATATTATGCATGTAAAAATGTACACATTTTATTATGAATTTTCAGGTTATGGGGCCAAAATTATTTAAATTGCATTAAATCATTTTAAATCATGATAATCATCATGTAAACATGCAATATCATTGTATTTCATAAAATTGAACTATTTTAGTAACGTAAAATTGAAGAGATGATCCATACTACAAGAAAAAAATCATTAAAAAAGCATGAAATTTAACACATGACTTAAATAGATACAAAATCATATCTAGTTTCCATAATAACTTAAATTCAAGTGATTACATGCTCGATGATATAGAAATTCATGATTTATCATATTGACATGTAAAATGATGTAAAGTTAAACAATTATAGAAAATCTATAAAAGCATCTTAACCCTTATAATAAATATCAAAGGTTAAAACATAGTCATGCCAACTCCCCTCATTTAAGACACTTCATTCTTGAAATACACATGTACTTAAAGATAAAAAGAAATGGGGAGGGTACTAAACTCAGATCTCACCCTTGTGCTTCTAAGTAGCCTTCTCATTAGAATTATGCATCTATAACACTTTTACTAATTAAATCCTCTTGTTACTAAATTCCTTCTCATGATAAGCTAATATATGAATTAGCTCCTTATTGTAGATTATATTCAAATTCACCTCAATCCTCAACCAGTAATACATGCAAGGGATTAAACCCATCCATATCAACATTGATATATGAAAAATGTCATGTATCTTCTCTGAATAATATGGTAAAGCAAGTTGATAAGAAACAAGTCCAAATGTTTGTAAGATCTCATAAAGATTGATAAACCAAGGGCTAAGCTTACTCTTACATCCAAATCTCATGATCTACTTCCACGATGATATCTTTAAGATCACCTAATCAACCACTTCATATTTAATATGATGTCTCTTCAAGTTAACATAGATTTCAATTTATTTACCTTGAGCAGATCTGGAATCAACTTTACCTTATCTTTAATTTAGTAAACCAATTTAAGTCCTCATAATTTCCTCTTAGCAACCTCATCTCATTATAGTAAAGTTATATGCTTTCATCCTAACTACCTTTGAACTTCATGATACAAACCTTTAACATATCCTCTATAACCTAAATCACTCTCTTTGATTAAAAATTTATGGAAATTTAGTTAGCTACTAGGAATTTAATGTAGATTACCCTATAACCTTGATATGAATCTTTCTCAAATACTATAGATATTGACACCCTATGTAATATCATAATCTTTGATATGTATAAAATTTATTAATCTTTCTAAAGAGTAGTGGACTCAAATAAGGAGAAAAGGAGTTTACTTGGTTAAATGGTTAATAATAACCTGGATGAGATCATGATTCCTTGATGTATAGGAAGTCCCTTCATAAAATTCAATCACTTATTTCCACTTCCACTAAGGAACAAATAATGTTTGTAAAAGATTGGCAAGAACTTGATATTTTAACTTAATGTGTTGATATACAAGACATTTAACCATAAATTTTATAATGTCCTTCATTCATTTCCATCAATAGTTCTCCTTTAAAGTTTGATACATCTTTGATCCCATCAAGATGTATAGTAAAAGTGAAACTATGAGCCTCATTAAGAATTTATTCCTTCAACTTTGGAGCCTTTGGTATGCATATTTTCCCTTGATACACCATAGGACTATCATCTCTCAATTCATACACTGATCATTCATAACTTTAAAAGTCTACAAGGGTCTTCTTTAACTGCCTATCTACCTTCAATGCCTTCTTAATGTCATTCAAGAAAAATGGCCTCACCTTTAAATTTGCTAAGATAACACCATCCTCATTAATCCTTAATTAAGGCTTTAAGGCTCTTAATAAAAGTACAAGTATGGATGGGCCTTTCACTGTGACCTAGAGCAAGGCTTCTGACACATGGACCGGGGGCCCATTTGGAGCAAAAACATAGTCTTCTTGAAGGGCTACCTCAAGGAATGAGATGGAGTCAAAAGAGTCAAAAGATGGAGTCATCATCAAATGGTTCCGGATTTGGTTCAACTGACCCATTAGCATAAGTGCTAAGTCAAACCCTTCAGAGATGAGTTTGGGTGATGAAGATCTATTCATTCAGAGTTTCAAGTTCACTTTTACCATTTTAGTCAAGTTAATTGCCCTAGGTAGGTGAGCATTCATGAATATGAAATAAGCGTACAATAGGTATAGAATAGCAGTAATCATAGTAGATATAACATGGCATCATGACATGAAACATGGTACATGCATGACATATGAAGTGACATGGAATAGGCATGACATGTTAAATGACATGACATAGGCATGACATGTGAGATGACATGGTATAAGCATGACATGTGAGATGACATGGCATAGGCATGACATGTAAGGTGACATGGCATATATGCTCCATTACATGCTTCGTATAGTCCTAAAAATACATGCATGATGGGTGGCCTTTTCCTAAGCAAATCTAATATGCTCTATATGGCACCATGCTTTAGGGTCCGAAATGATGCTTGTTTGACCTATGCGCATAGGCATGACATGTGAGATAACATGTCATAAGCATAACATATGAGATGATATGACATAAGCATGACATGTGAGATGATATGATATAGGCATGACATGGCATAACCTATGGCATAGACATGACATGGCATAACCTACATCATATAGCAATGATAAAAGATACATCATGGTAGATATAAAATAATGAGCAAAGCTACACATGATAAAATAGAGGCTGGTGAAAAGGATCGAAGCAGAGAAGGGATACATGAGGGATTTAGGGCTAAATCATACAAAAATATTAGAATAAAGTTATTATAGTACATAGGATCTTCATCAATACAAAATCCAAGACATTAAGCAATGTCTCATCCACTCAGGAAAAGTCATCCTTAGGTAGCACGAGCTGAAATTGCATAAGTGAAAATGTAGAAATATAAGCAAAATTATTAGTAGTAAATGAAATTTAAGACTAGATCGACTAATGATATATGTCATCATGCATCATGTTTTAAGAGTTTAAATTATGAAATTTGTGCATGCATTCCCTTATTTTCACTTTTATTATCATGTTTTTAGTAGAATGAGATGGGTGTGTTAAGTGTGCAGAGTTTAAGGTACAATAGAGAGAAATGAAGAAATTTTGGACAAGAAGAACAAGTTCATGATCGTGGCATTCAACTCCACGATCGTGGCCAAAGCTCATCTAGAAGAACAAAAGCCAAGGATAACTCCACGATCGTGGACCTCAACTCCACGATCGTAATAGAAGGCTAAGTTAAAGAAATGGCTCCCAAGCAACTCCATGATCGTGGACCTCAACTCCACGATCGTGACAGAAGGAAGAATAGAAGGTAAAGTTCCCATCAAGCACTCCACGATTGTGGACTTCAACTCCACGATCATGGACCAATCATTATTGAGCAGATTTAAAGAAATCAAACACCAAAATTAGTACAATCCATAAGAGAACAAAACAAAAGGCCATAAAGGAGAATTTAAAGATAATGGGAGCTAAGTCAAGAGTGATGGATAAAAATGAAGGAAAATAAAAAAACATTAAAGCACGTTTAGGGATAATGGGAGCTAAGTCAAGAGTGATGGGCAGGAAAGAAGAAAATGGCAAGAAGAGGAAAAAAGAGAGAACTCCACTACAGAAATAAAAAGACAGTAGGAACCCAAGAAGAGGGAGTCTTCTACCAATAGGCAGCACACTCTCAGCTGTAATTTTCTTTCTTTATTCTTCTTGTAAAGCCATGAGTGGCTAAAGTACTCTATAGTAGGGTTTGAAGTTTGAAATCCCTTGCTAGGGATAACTGTTATTGCTTGTTTTGAACAATGCTATGAATGTTTAATTTTAAGGGTTGATTCCAGAAGTTAATCTCTGCTTTGTGATTACAA
>CANYBF011412078.1:0-12462 GCA_948192965.1 Dalechampia spathulata | reverse complement strand
AATTCACTTATGAATGTCATTCTAAGGTATCTTTAAGAACACTTTTCATTATCATTCAAAAGGCATACTACAAGACATGTATATTCCATTTTCATCACTTTAATCATACTTTTACCTCTTTTCACTTTAAATTCCATGTCTAATGGAATTTCCTTCATTCATATCATATTCATAAGCATTTAGAACATATCATGAGATTCACGAATCATATCACAATCATACATTTCATGCTTCATCTATTCATTTATTCATGCATTCATTCTAACTTATGCATAAAATGCAACCATGTGAAGATGCTATGAATGCAGATGTGACAAGGTCAATTGCCCATCCATTAAAAGATTATAGTTTTATTATTAGTTATAATTCTATAATAGGAACTCTTTAAAAATTGTTATATCTTTAATATTGTTGGCACCTTTTGACATAATTAATATAGTATTTTAGGATAAATAATAAGTAATAGCCATGTCTACATATTAACCATCTTATTTTGATGTCAAATTGATGAATCTTGCAAACTCCCTTTTGGACTTGTTGCATAACTTTCGAGGATTCAAAGAAACTCAAACATCTAAAGAGCTACACATTAAAACCTTCCTTAAAGAGGTTTTCTTTGATCAACACATACTATAAAGTTTCAAACCTTCATTATGTAAGGCACTTTAGCATTAGGTAATACAAGTAACTTTTCAATACATCCCTATAGTCTTTTATATTCTTATATTTTCCTTACATAAATTAAAGGATGATTTATCTTATTTATTAGAATTATGTGATGCTCCAATTCTAAAAATGTTTAATCTTGTAGCCTTTTACACTAACTTATTAACTTCTTAGTTTTGTTATCTTAGCATGTGGTTAAAGGAAACTTCATTACAATTCTACCAATAATTGAACTACGGCTATAAAATAAGGAACCAACAATACATTTTTATACTTATATTCATTCGTAAGCTACCTTAACACTAATTATGAGTCTCATATAATATTCACTTCTTTTATGCCAATCTCTTCTAATATTTTGAGATTCATGACAAGTGGCTTATATTTTGCTTGAATATTGGTGTAATTAAAATTAAGGTTAAGGACATTACAATTTTAGATTCACTTAGGGAAATGATAATCAGGCTTGCCTTAATTATTTTCTTAGTACTTGAACCATCAAATTTTAAGGTCTAAGGATTCTTTTCCAAATGGAAAACACTTAAATTAGGCTTATTCCCCTTTTTAATCTTAAAGAAAGGTTGGTCGATCAAGAAGTCTACTAAAGATTGACCTTTCATTACCTTTTAAGGAAGGTATGCCAATGTGTACTCAACCAAAGCAAGTGTCTACTTCCCAATCCTACCTATAGTAATAGGTCTAAATAAGATGTAGTTAAACTATACATACCTTAGTTTTAATAATGCAATGTCTTACTTCTGTGCAGATAAAGCAAATAACTAAAAATAATTTCTTTATAGGTGTGTGCATAATCTTAATGTCATTCAATACCTTGCTTAAATTATAGATGGTATGTTTATGATCTATAAAATTATTTTATGCTAGTAAGTATTTTGTGGATATATAAGTAGCAGAAATGTAAGTTTCAAAGGGTACCTTTCTCTAAGAGGCATCAAAATAAGATGCATTCTTAAATATTCCTTGATCCTTTCAAAAGCAACTTAATGATGTTTATTCCATTGAAATTTATCTTCTTTCTTTAATTTCAATAAGTTAGAAAATTATTTTACCTTCCTAATGAAATTGAAAATTAATCTTTTCAGGTAATTAACTTTCCTAAGAACATAACTCCTTTTTGTTAGTTAAAGTTACTAATCCCATGATAGCTTCAACTATATTTTGCTCAATCTCAATTCCTCTTTGATGTACTAAGAAGCTTAAAAAGTTCCTAGTTCTCACTCCAAAGGTACATTTAAGTAAGCTTAACTTCAACTGATATTTCTTCAACCTTTCAAAGCCATTTCTTATTACATTATCATTTTCACTTTTTAATTTGACCATAATATCATCAATTAGTTTACTTATTAAATTATAAAAAAAATTAAATTCATTATCCTTTGGTAGGTGGCACCAACATTTTTAAGATTAAATGATATTATAAATTATTCATAAATACCTATTGTTCTAGGACATGTAAAAATAGTTTTAGAAATATCTAATTCAATAATAAGTACTTAGAAATATCTAATTCAACAATAGGTACTTTGTTATAACCAATGATATGATGCCCAAATGTTAACATTTCATGATTAGTAGTTGTATCAATTAACATATCATTAATTGACTTGATATAAACATCCTTTTAAAACTTATAATAGAAGAAGAAGAAAAAGGGAAGAAATCATTAGAAGAAGGGAAAAAAAAAAGGAATTGAAAAAGAAAGGTAATAAAATATAAAAAAGTATAGATATAATTAAACAAACTAACTCTATTAAAATTATTTTAGAAAAATTCCTAAAATAAACTTAATTTATAATACTATTTATACTTTCCCCAATAAAAATACTTAATAAAAAAATATTGTGCAATCCAAAAAATCCAACTGAACCAAAAACTGAACTGAAATAGATAAGAAAATGAAAATTAATGATTAATCAATCTGATAATTTAGATTTTATTTTTTATTAACGGTATTTTTCAGTTTAAGTTTCATGATTTAGGTTGAGAAAGTCCATCAATTTTGGTTAACTAATTGAATCAAATTCATATATGTTTTATATCTTTATTATATATAAATTTTATCTCTTATACAATTGAAATTGGACTTTAACCCAACAGTTAAGCCATTGAAGTAAACTTGGGAAAGTTATGAGTTTGAATTTGATAAGCTGCGAACTTGTCGCTATTTTTTTTTATCTTTCCCTATTTTATTCTTTATTTTGTTTTATCTTTTTCTTTTTTATCATTATTTTATTTTATATTTTTTTATCTTTTCAATTTATAAAAATAATATAATAATAATTTTAAAATTAAAGTTTCTTTCAATTATGTTTTCCTATTTTATTTATTAGTAAATTTTTTAATATTTTGAAGTATTTTGATTTTATAATATATTCAATTTTAAATATTTTAATTATTTTTTAAAATAATAGTTAAAAACCAAAAAATTAATTAATTGAATCATTTTTATGGTTAATTGATATACAATTCAACATTAATAATATTTTAGGTTTAGGTTTGACATTTAAAAAAAATGAAATCGATGAATTGATTTTTTGAATACTAATGAACCAAATTAATGAATCCATGAATAGCCCTACCCATTAAACCATAATATAGTTATCTTTATCGACCATTACTATCAATATGTGGTGTTGCCATGTTCAATCACCATCAGCGATCATCAATTAAAAAATAATATTAAAAATTAAAAATTAAAATAATAAAAAACAATACACTTCGAAATAAACTATCAATAAACATAAAAAAAATAAAACAAATTATGTGTTTCTTTTCTTGAAAGTTTCTTATTTATTTTATTAATATTTTTGTATATTATTTTGGTACATATATATCATAAGAAAAGGAAATTGAAGTATTGGTTGACAATTAGTGGTCAAAAAATTACAGGGAAAAATTTTTTTAAGAAAATAATTTTAGAATTTGAGAAAGAAAAGTATAATTTTAATTAGATTGTCAAATTGATAAAATTTTAAAATAAACTTAAAAAATAATAATCCTTGTCATTTCTTAGAGATTTATTCAAAGATTTTTTAACAAATTTTTCATAAATAAAACGAAAAAATTATAGATTGTATTTTTATATATATGGTATCATTACTTTGATTGAATAATGATTTTCAATAAAAATAAAATATAATCATCCAAAAATTTGTAAAAAAAAGTCTCACGATAACTTAATTATTTAACATAATTTTATTATACACCTCAATTGTGTAAATATTCATATTTCAATTTACATTGTTTCATCTCATATCTACAATGTTTAATGAATATTTTAAAAAATTAGAATTGAATTAATAAATATATAAATTGTTAAGATAAAATTTTTATCAAGATCACCAATTATATTAACTACTCTTACATTTGTTAAATAATTGATAAACTCTGAGTTTTTCTATCTTGATCGTTAGTTTTTGCTAATAATAAATTGAAACATAAGATTAGCATAATATTAACATAATATTATTAGTTTAAAAAAAATACATTATGATGTATTAAGTATTTTCATGTGTGCTAGACATTATAAACTTTAATCGAGGTCCATTTTCAACAGATTAACTTGACAACCTCTTCAAATTTTCAGCAGGTTAACTTGACAACCTCTACAAGTTTTTAATAGGGTAACTTGTAATCTTAAGTTTTCATAGGCTCACTTGTAATCTCTTTAAGTTTTCTCATAAAAGACTAACTTAATAACCTCTTATAATAATTGAAACTATTAAATATAGAATCTACCTCAACCTTTATAAAACCTATTGAGAATATTGCGAATAGATATTCAAATGAAGCTCTTTAGAAAATACTTTTAAAGATGTATATGAATTAAATCTTTTTCACTCTTGTTCTCTATTCCTTGTTATGTGTTTTCTAGCTTCAAAACTCATGTATTTATATTTGAAAAATATGATTGTTATATTCCAAATACATAGAGTATAAAAATGTAGGTTTATCAAATCTAATATGAAAATAACTTATGTTATATGAAATCAGCAAGCTAATTAATGTGACAGATAGATTTATTACCAAATTTGATTTTTGAAAAGTTACCATTTTTAGAATATCTAAAAATCATTTTATCAAAAGAGGAAAATTTATATTTTGAAAGATATTAGATTTGAACTTCATAAATAACATATTCTCAAAATTTTTTTAACAAAAATTCTAAGAAAATTCCTTACTAAAAGATCTTTTAAAAATCTCCTCCTTAAATAGCTCCATAAATCTCGTTGACTTCCTTCCATGAATAGGGTTGATGATTCAAATACAAAATAACAATCTAATTGCTTCTTTCTATGTAAATAGTTAATATATTTGATTTTTAAAAAATCAAATAAATTAAAATCTACCATAAAATAATTGAAAATAAATAAAGGTAGAAAATATTCTTAAGTGATAAGGTAATTATCTTTCCAAAAGTTGAGATAATCATCATAAATCATTTAGATAACTTCCAAAAATAATAAGTCAAATTATCTAATTAAGATATTTAAAATATTTATCAAAATAAATTAATTATCCATATTAAAATAATCAATAATCATGTGAAAATAAAAGATAACATCAATTATCCATTAAGAATGAAAATCATATGAATCAAAACAAGTATATCAAAGATAGGAATCATTTAAATCTAAATTAAATTCATTAATCACGTACAAAGCCAAAATGATATGATCTAACACATATATTCAAGGATAGAAAAGATTTAATCCAAAAAATAAATGTTAATAAAATTAGATTAACACAAATCACTTGAATTAATTAAACATATACTTAACGATAATCAATTTTGACATTCATCAAAATTTAAAAATCAACATTCTCCCCTTTTTTATGATAATAAAACTTGATTGAAAATAATTTAAAACACATAAGTTCAAAAACATTAAAAATAGAATTTTAGAAAATCTACCCTTTAAAAAATTCTTTTAAAAAATGTCACGTATGTATGAGAGAAAAGCAATGCTTCCCCCTGAGTTGATAATCTTATATAGAATGCTTATCATACTCCCTTGAAATATTGTTGTATCCCAATAAATAAAATCAAAAATGTATGTGACATTATATCACAGCATATAAATTCTAAACTACGAGTAATATCCAAAATGATCATGTATGTATAAAAAGTTTTCCAAAATTGCATGTCAAGTCATGCCAAATGATAATCTCCTAAGTCATAAAACATGTATTCTTCTCATCGTAAGTACTATATTCTTCTTCCCTTTTTGTCATCATTAAAAAGGAAAGGAAGAATAGAGACATAGTATTAAAGTATTAACAATAGTACTATAAAGCTAACAAACTAAGTAAGAGAAAAATGATCTGAGAAACTTCTAGGTGCCCCTAGTTGAATGGCTTTGGTCTTCATGATAGAGTAAGACTGAGTCATCCTTCCTTGGATATGTTGAGCTATAGAGGGCTTGAGAATGATCTGAGTGTCATCCTGCCTATTGTTTGAATTACTATTAATTCCCTCAGCTTCCTTAACTAGCTATTTCCCTTTTAACTTTGATAGGATCTCAACTACATTGTCGGTTTTAGGGTGATCTTCTTCTTTTAATTCCTCTTCCTCCTAAGGAATGTGTTCCTCTTTAGCTGACTTCTCTTTAGGATTAGGCTCATTATAAACATTATCCAGCAGGACTTCCAGTTCTCGTAGCTCCTTCACAACATTATTAATGGCCTTGGCTACTCTTATGTTACCAATAGCTACTTGTTTCAATTCTACAACAATTTTTCCCAATAAAATTCAAAAACAATAACAGAAAAGTGGTTAGGAGGTAATCGTAGCTTCAATGCACTTAGCAGGGGTTCATGAAACTTCTTTAGCTATATAAGAATCATAGATAAGTGCTCATATTCCTTAACCAAGCTTATCCTGCTTTGTAAAATGTGCTCAGCTATATAAATGACTCTAGGAAAATCAGCAAACTATTTTTCATCTTCTGACTTCTTTGATTTTCTCATAAATTACAAATTCAGTATGGCTCCTTTTAATAAATTACTAAAACTTTCCCTTTTAAAACTAATTTTAAAATATCAAAACAACACAGTTAACAACATTCCATATGGTAATCCTTTTGATTTAGTACTATTTCCTATCCATGATATCAATAAATGATATAAATTTAAAGACTTCTTGTTTACAAGATGCCACATAGCACAGATCTCCAAGTCACTAACATATGCAAAACTTTTAGACCTAGGCAAAATTACATGTGAGATGACTTTGTGTAAAATATAAAATGTTTTAGGTCGGGTACTGGTACTTATCTAATCCTTGATTAAAATGTTTTGATTTCCTAAAATAAGCTTCATTGCCTCTAATTCATCTAACCATCAATTTCCTTTAAATCCTTCCTTTGACTAACTTTGATTCCTTCATTAGGGATGTCAAAAGCATGCTCCAAGTCTTGAGAAGTAATCATTAAGCTTTCCCTTTGATATGAAACTTATAGAATTTACTTTCCATAATCATATTAAGAGACCTATAAAATTGTCTTACCAAGTTTTCAAACATGTGCTCATTGAAGCAAAATAGGGGATCCCATTTCTAAATTTTGAAAAGACTTTTAACACTCTAAAATTGATCAGAGAAATATGGCCAATCGATAATTTTAGAAGGGATCATCTTTTGAGAAGAAAAGATAATCGGTGATTCTTAATTTTTGGCTTTCTGTCCATGAAATGGAGAAGGAGATGACTCGGTATTCTTTTTTTTTTACCATAGGAAATCAAGAGAGAGAGATTTCAATTTAGGATTTTAGGGATTTTATATATGAGAGAGAGATGAAACAATTGAATGAGTTTTCTATATATGAAAGATTGGGAAACTATATTTGCAAAAGAAATAGAATGGTCTTCCAAATATAACAATAAATTGCTCAAAATTAAAGCATTAGTCAAAAATATTTCAAAATTCATAAATTTAGAAAATCAAATGTATAAGCCATATTTTTACCAAAAATAAAAATATTTAAAATATTTTTCAAAATCAGATATTATATATATATATATATTTAAAAATATTTTTGAGCAAGAATTATACATATATATATATATATATATATAAACACAAGATAGAAAATTAGAATGTTAAAATATATATAATCACATATGATTCGACCACAAATGCATATATGATCAAAGCATGAAATATAATACTTCAAACATATAATACCTTTCAATCATGAATTAAAAATGCATATACCAAGTTATCTTCATAAAGATACAAACTGATCCTTACTTAGTGATTTTTGTTAAGATATGCCACTCAACTCCCAACTGAGACATACTCGACTTTGACTATTAATAATGCCACAGATTTTTACTTCTTACTAAACCATGAAATAAGACAATGACCAAGAACTGACATGTTTTGGAAGTGCTTTTTTGATCAACTTTACTTTCTATAAAATTTGCATCACTATAGCTAATTAGATCAAGTGAAGTATATTTAAGATACCAAAAAACTAAGTTTTGAGTACCATTAAGATACCAGAGAATCCTTTTAACAATAATTAAATGTGAATCCTTAGGATTATCTTGAAATCTCATGCACTAAAGTGAATTTCGAGTCTACTTATGGTCAAATAAAGAAGTGAATCGATCATACCTAGATACATCTTGATATCAACACTTTTACCTTTTGCATTCTTTTCAATTTTCACTATTGGACATATAGGAGTTCCACAAGCTTTAACATCATTCATTTTGAATTTCTTCAAAAGTTTCTTCATGTATTTAGCTTGATTGATGAAAATTCCTTACTTTGTTTGATTTGCAATTCAAGGAAAAATGTGAGTTCTCCTATCATACTCATTTTGAATTCCTTTTGCGTTAAAATTGTAAAATCTTTATACATAAGCTCATTAGTCGATCCAAAGATAATGTCATCAATATATATTTGAACAATAAGAATGTCATGCTTATGATGTTTAGTAAATAAATTTATATAAACTATACCTTTTATAAAATCATTTTCTAACAAAAATATGCTAAGTTTATCATACCAATCTCTAGGAGCTTGCATAAGATCATACAATGCTTTTGTTTTGTTAAAATTTTCAAAATTAGGAGACTATTTTACATAAACTTCCTCATTTTATAAAATCATTCACAAATGCACTTTTCACATCCATTTGATAAAGCATGAAGTTTTTATGAGATGCAAATGGACATAAAAGTTGAATTGCTTCAAATCTAGCAATAGTAGCAAAAGTCTCATCAAAATCAATACCTTCCTCTTGGTTATAACCTTGAGCAACTAACCTTGCTTTATTTCAAACCACATTGCCTTTCTCATCAAGCTTATTTTGAAACACCTATCTTGTTCCAATGATTGTATGATTCTTTAGCTTGGGAACAAGTGTCCATACTTTATTTATTTTAAACTAGCTTAATTCCTCTTGCATTGCATTGATCTAGCTTTCATCACTTTGTGCTTCAATCATATCTTTTGGTTTAATTTGGGAAATGAAAGCTACATTCCTAATAAGGTTTCTTATTTGAGATCTTGTCATCATCTTCTCGGATGGACTAGTCAACACGTCTTCCTTTACATGGTTCTTATGGTATTTCCACTCCTTAGGAAGATTATGTTCTTTGACCATTTGTTCAACACTTTGTTGTCCATCTGGAATATTAACTAATTGATTTGGTGCTTCTGTCAAATTAGTAGACTATTTCTCTTACATGCTAATATTATTTCTTGCATAATCATCATTAATAGAATCTCTACTAGGTAGAGTATGGTTAGCCTCATCAAAAACCACTTGTATAGATTCTTTAGCATAATTAGTATTGATTCATTTGATTTAACATAAAATTAGCAAGCTGATTTTCACCATTATTCAACAAAAAGTATTTACAACCAAACATATGAAAATAACTTGCATTGGGTTTTCTACCTTTCATCAATTCATATGGTGTCTTTTTCATAATAGAGCTTACTAGAACATGATTGAGAATGTAACATGATGTGTTGATTTATAACACCTACATGGTGAAACATGCTCCTGTAGAGTAATTAATAAATTCTATATTATTTATAATTTATTAATCATCCTACAAAGGATATGTATTTTTTATTTTTTTACATGAACATGATTATATAACTGATGGATTTATATTACAGCCTTTAAACTATTTACATATTTATGATAGTTGCATATGTCACGCCTTTCTGTGGTGTGACATGCTTCCGTAGAATAACTAATGATCTCCAATACATGGAAACCACTATTTACTCTAAAAGGGATACGTAAAATTTTTTTTATTATGTTTTTGTTGATGCGTCATTATAGGTTTTGCAGAAGTCTTAGTCCCTGTTATAAGTTTTATTTCCTGAAAAAATAATTTAAATTGCTTAATCAATTTAATTTGCTCCTTTCCAAGTCCTTGTCCTCGGAGAGACTACTGCTGAATTGGTCATTTGGAAATCCGCGCTCACCATCATTTGTTAACCTGTGTTCATCAAATGATGAACGCTGAGTATAAAACTCAGTGGTGCTTAAACATAAAATATAGGAAACTATAATCATTTATATCACTTATAAAGAACAAGTCATGTAAACCAGATTATCATAGTATTAGCAATACCATATATTCATGTAGAATGTTACTTCTATACATTTCCGATATATCTCAACAGTTATTTGATTCTAACACTTTCAAGTAATAGTTCATTTCATGTCTTTGCTATGACTAGTTTATTTTCATGACACATATACCATATATTATTCCTTGGTTTCATGATTTGTTTAGATTACCTTTAAGCAATGTAGTCAAATATCAGGTATACTACATCAAACATATATTCATAATCAATATCCTTAATTTCATAACATTTCAGAATATAATGAAATTTTGCAATTATTCTAGAATGCCATTTTTTTCCATTTTATTTCATATTCCATTAAGTCATAAATTACAATGTAATTAATCATATAACATTTATCATGTATGTCCTATCGCCCATATATATCAATATGGTTATCTTAGCATCAGGTATATCATCATTAATATTTCGTCATTACATATTTCATCATATATTATGACATTTATTTCATAAATTATCTAATCATTGCTTAATTAAATATCAATATAACATATCACCTTCTCATTTATTTAAATATCATCATTATGGTCCACATCATTAAGACATCATTATCATCATCATAATTCATATAAATGCATTTTTTTTTGGCATTCTCAACACCATAATGTATATGTCATGGTATGTATATCAACAAGGATCAATTTTGCATAAAAACATCATAACAAATAAATCATATATGAGAATGCATTCACGTTATGCATTCTCCCTCTTTTTTTCTGTATCATCATATTTCATTTCATTGCCCTTTTTTTTAGGCCATATTATATCATTTACGCGCTTGGTACTGGGTCTTACATTTCATTTCATATCATACTATGATTCAACATATTGAAACCCATTTCATTTCATTTTCCTTTCCATTCATTTCCCGTAGGAATTCATTTCATAATGCCTAAGTGCCCTTTTCATTTATCATTTTCCTTTGATTTATTCATTTTCCTCCTTCCTTATTTTTCCATATCATGTCATGTATATGCATATGTCAATCGATGTTTCATAACATGATATGGATGCTTTATGCCATGATGCCAGAATAACATATCCAAGCATTATGATATTATATTATACATCATCTATTCTATATATCATCTGTTTCATCTAACATGTATTCATATGTCAATCATTTCATAATATATCCATTTCATATGACATACATTTCAAATAGCATCAATATTATATAATCTTCATTTCATACATACTTGATACTGACTTAATGAATATTATTTCATAAGGTAGGTGCTTTACAAATGATCTATTTGTTTAAATTAAATAGTCATGATAATCACATTCATTGACCATCTTTCATAATAATTCATCATAAAATTTGATTCATAAATTTCTAAATCATAGGGATAGTAACCAGTAATTAACTACTCTATGGTTATAACCAATCTCTAATGCATGCCATATTTTTTTTATTTTTTACATTAATTTATTCTTTACTTTTCTCATCTCATAACATCTTCATAATTACCAAAATATTATATCTCTTTACTTATGAAATTCATAGCATATAACTATATGCTTTAACATCATATTATAAATAAATACATCATATAATTTATCATGCATAAATTCCTCACATCTTAATTATCATTTTAAAATAAAATGATTATTTCCTTTGTCGATCACAATATCATATCATCATTAATAATAACATCTAATCATTAATAATAAACTTTTTATTATTATTAATGATTAATTAACTATTCATATATCATCATAATTTAATAAATATAAAAGTTATTATGTGCTTTACTAAAATTTATAATATATCATATAAAATTCAACTACTATATAATTTTAATCGATCAACATCATAATAAAACTATAAAATATAACATGTAATTAAATATTAAATTTATGGTAAGCTTATACTTATTTGCCAATCCAATTAATGTCACGCCCAGCCCATACCTGGAGTAACATGCTCCCATAGCATACACAATGATCTCCCGTGTGGAAAACCACTGTATACACTACAAGGGATACATGTACACATATAAATAGACATCGTATGGGGACAACAGATAGTGTGGCGGTGAAATCAATAAACAGAACCAAACATAACCCTGGATAACAACATACATTCAATTGAATGAACATGTCTATAAACAAGTATATTCATTAATATACAAAGGTTCTGATTACAA
>CANYBF011411556.1:0-18395 GCA_948192965.1 Dalechampia spathulata | reverse complement strand
AAGCTCTTTTTATGATCTTTCTAATAAACATGAAAAATCCTGGTTATCTTATAACCATAAAACATTATTTTACAAATATCTATTCATGATTATCATTTCCTTACTTTTAGTGTACAACCTTTTGGGTTATTGACATATTGGCAACATATGAATATATTATTAAACGTCATTTAATAAAATCATATGTAAATCATGAGTGGTATCTAGTCACATATCATGACTACCCAAATGCCAAGAGGTCATTAGTTTGACTACAACCCTTCCACATTAGATACCATGTAGTAAACTCCTTTTACCATCCTTTATCTCATTTAGGTTTGAGTATGGATTAATGTCAACTCAATACATGATCAAGTATGTTAGATCATGCCCTAAATTTGATGTTTCATGTACCATAATCTTTATTCCTAAAATGTTCTTATGAAACTCATTCATTAATAGGAATTCTACTATGGCCAGAGATTCTTGAATAAAGAATATTATATGAATCAATGAGATAAACCCTTATGTTGATCTAGAGTGGTGAATCCTTTATTGATAAACAAATACCTTCACTGATATGAGTGAGATATACTTCACAGACATAGATCAATCATCCATATGAAATCTCATCGGTAAGGCCTTTAATGAAACAACCTCCTATTGCTCATCTACATGTTTACTTTAGATAACTTTTATCATGATGAATGAGAATCATCCCTAAAAAAAGTGTAACATATGCTGATCTTAACCGTATCAATAATATCCACTCTTATTAATACATTGATTAGGGATGATTTAAATATTGAACATTTGCATATAATAAGAATCTCATTTCATAAACTTCTTTATGAATTCCTTTGCACTGTTCCAATATCTTAGAATTCATTATTTAGTTAATAACTTATTAAGTAAACTAAATAATGAATGATGCCTTTTATTGATAAATGGTTCAACATCAAATTATAATGAAATATGATGCTCTGGAGCATACACTAACAAATATAGTCCTTACAATACCATCTAGCTAGTGTATAAAGACTGGATCTTGTTTCTGTACCACCTTGGGTTACTGTTGAAGCTTTTCGTAATCAGTCACCCATTCTAAAGGAATTAGGTGTTCTATCTCATGCCGAGGGAGTTGTTTAGGAGCCTGTACTTTGGTAGGTATAGTAGTATCAGAAAAGATGTATAATGCTTCATTTGTCATTAAATGATGAGATTGAAGATCTATGGCATCGTTTTGAAGGGAATATACAACCTGATGATGAACAGTAGCTGCTATGGAGTCAAAGACTTGTTCTGCACTAGTAATTTGCACTTGTAGCTTCAGAAGATGTGAAAGATGTGGATCTACAAGAGAAACATTAAAATTGGGAAAGAAAGTTAACACTACACTTCTAGCATTGAGTGTAGTGGCAATAGTCCCAATCACAACATCTTCAAAGTGTAAGTAGCAAGTATCTAGCAGTGAAAGTCAAGATACTACACCACGACTTTTCCTTCCATGATAAGAAAGAACAAGCCTAATGGCACCAAAGTGCAAGCGAGTATAATTTGATATTTCCATTAAGAGATAAACTGTTGAGGAATCTCAATGGTGATGTATTGCTCAGAAGTAGCTGCACGAAGAGTACTTTGAGCTAAAGAAGAAGACTGTATATATTCTTTTATACAAGGGGTTTTCTTAGAGATTATCTTTTTAATACTCTGAAAAAGAGAAGGATCTTTTTCATAAATAGAATAAGGATTAACTACAAGAGATAAAGAAGAACTTATTTTTGTATTTTCTGAAAGGTGTGAGATTTCTACAAGGTGATCTATTTTGTTGGTAATAGAAGATTTACAAGAAGAAGGAATAAAAAGAGCAAAAAATTGTATAATAGGAGAAGAAAGTGTTTCTTAAGTAGAAGATTCCATGGTTCTTGAGATATGCTTTCAAACTACAATAGTATCAATATGTACCTAGGTCTTCAAGAAATGAGAATGGCTCTGATACCATTAGTTAGGCAAAGTAAATTCCTATTTATCTTAGTTCTAGGGTTTTGTTTCAATTATTCTATATTGTGCTATTTTATTTGTTTAAGTTGCTAGTTTATGTTTATGTGTTTTGTGATTTTGTTCAATACCTTATTCTATCCATTTCATTCATATCAAAATATAAAATCAGAACAAAAAGGAAAAAAACAAAAATATCTTCTATTCTATTATGATATTTACCAATTTCTCATATTAGAGAAGAGTCCTAAACCAACTTGGATTCTTATTTTATGAAATTGTGAAGAGTCCTAATTCAACTCAGACACCTTGTTTGCCTTTTTAAAGGCCATTTGAGACATCTTATATGAAAGTGAAAGAGTCTTACAAAAATTGGACTCCTTGATTGTGACCTAAAACATCTTAAACACACATATTCTTACATGATTAGGGCTTAAACAAATTGAATTGGCACAATCTTTCCATATTCAGTTCCAATTGCTTGAAAGGTTTTTTTTTGAATTGCTTGATTTACTTGGGTAGATTTAATTAGGTTCAATATTTGGTATGCTTTTAAACTGAATCAAATTCTCACATATTTAACGAATTGTGTTTGTCAAATTCTAGTTATCGTGCTTATTATTTAAACTAGCTTTGCCTCTTGACATTATTAGTGTTATTTATTTGTATCTACACTCTAATTGTTTAATCAAATAGTATAAATTCTTGTTCTTGTGCTATCATTTGACTTATCTTAGTGTCTTCTTTCTAGAAATTGTTTTGAATTAATTAGGTTATTCTTTACTTTCCAAAATGTGTACTTTTACTTTGATTGGTGTGCTTTAGTTCTGAAATACAATTGGAAAGATTGTAATAGAGAGGTAAAAGGCATAATAGTGGTTCATATATAGAAAAGCCAAAAGAGAGTAAATAGATGAGAGGGTGATTTAATTGATATTTGCATTTATTTATACTTTTTATTCATAATGAGCTCTTCTAAGAATGATCATAAGCAAGAGGATGGACCTATAATAGATCCCAATTGAAAATTTTCATGGAGGTAATCAATGGGTAAATGGAGAAGTTATAAAGGCTTGTATTTGAGGAGTTGCAAGAAATCAAATCAAATCAAAGTGCAACAAATGGGGATGACATTCGAACTCCTACGCAAACCTTCAAAGAGGTTATGATGGGAGATTCCAACCAATAACAAGAGCTAGAGGTGGAGATAGAGGATTTCCATTACAGCATGTCCAAGAAGAGGATGACAAAGAGATTACAACTAGTGGTCATATAGAAGGGAACCTTGACATTATAAAGATGAGAATGCTTGAATTCAAGGGCAACAACAATGCTGAAGAATACCTTGAATAGGAGAGGAAAGTGGAGATGATCTTTGAATGCCAAAAAGGCATTTAGCCTATACTAACTTGGGAGGCCATGAATGAGGCTATGCAACATAGATTTGTCCCTACTCACTACTTTAGGGAGATACATCAAAAGTTTTATAAATTGGTGAAAGGAGGAAGAAGTGTGGAAGACTACCATAAAGAGATGGAGATGTGCATGGTATGAGCCAACATTGAGGAGGATGAAGAGGTAATTATAGCTCAGTTTCTTGGTGGTGCTATGGTTCAGTTTCTTGCAGATGCCATGGAGTTATACAAGTATGATACTTTTGAAGAAATGCTTGACATGGCCATAAAAATTGAAAAACAAAGGAAAAACATGAGTTCTAGCAAATTCCAAGGAAGTTCCAATAGTACTTATAACTCTAAATAGAGCAAAAGAGATGAAAAGAAAGAAGCTAGAAGCTCACAATTTCAAGGAATAGGTTCGGCCAACAAAGGAAAGGAAGCCATTCAAATCGCCCCTAAAGAAGCTAAAGGGAATTTGAATCCTTTGACTTTTAGTAGGGAAATCAAGTGTTTCAAGTATTGGGAAAGGGTCATATTGCATCTTAATGTCCTAACAAGAGACTCAAATTGACCACAGAGCATGGAGAAATATACGCTAAGTCTAAAGATGAAATGCCCTCTTTAATCGATTGTAGTGATAATGAGGTAGAAGAAAGGAATGATGTAGTGTTTTTTGAGTACGGTGAGAGTTTGGTTGCTAGGCATGCTCTAATATTCAAGTGAAGGAAGAAAGCCTTAAGAAACATGAAAGCATATTTCACACTATATGCTTGGTCAATGGAAAGGTGTGTTTCATGATTATAGATGGTGGAAGTTGCACCAATTTTGCTAGTGTAAGTATGGTGGAGAAGTTGAGCTTGGCATGAAATAAACACCTTAAACTATACAAATTACAATGGTTAAACGAATATGGAGAGGTGAAGGTGACATGCCAAGTGATGGTACCATTCTCTATAAGATGGTACAAAGATAAAATAGTTTATGATGTTGTACCTATGCAAGCATATCATCTACTATTAGGAAGACCTTGGCAATTTGATAAGAGAGTTCTCCATGATGGGTATAACAACAAGTATTCCTTTTCTCATGAAGGAAAGAAGGTAGTGCTAGCTCCACTATTCCCTCAAGAAGTGTGTATGAAGATCAAAAGAAGATACTTAAGAGGGAAAGAGAGGTTTCAGCCTTGGGCAAAAATGGGAGTGAAGTTTTGGTTTCTTTGGAGAAAAAGAGAGAAAAAGGGAAGAGTGAGGGAAAAGAGGCCAAGAAAGAAAATACACAAGTTAATGGCCTTTTAGAGAGTAAAAATAAGAGAGAAGGGAAAAAGAAACAAAATTTTTATGTGAGAATGAGAGAGGTTAAAACTGCTATGTCCTTAAAGAAGCCAATCTTGCTTCTTAGGTATAAGGAAATTTTATTTGTTGACACTGACAGTAGCCTTAACAACTTGCCTTCTAGTTTTGTTTCAATATTGCAAGAATTTGATGATGTCTTTCCTAATGAGATGCTTAATGAATTACCACCTTTGAAAGGAATAGAACATCAAATTGTCTTTATTTATGGCTTTAACATTCCTAATTGACCAGCCTATAGAAGCAATCTTATGGAGACTAGGAGATACAAAGGCAAGTAGATGAACTTTTGGAAGAAGGATTGGTAAAGAAGAGCATGAATCATTGTGCCGTTCCAGTCTTATTGGTGCCTAAAAAGGATGGTACATGGCGCAGTGTTGATTGAAGGGTAGTCAACAAAATCACTATAAAGTATAGACACCCTATTCCTAGACTTGATGACATGTTGGATGAATTGCATGGGGCTCTTTACTTTACTAAAATTGATTTAATGAGTGGATATCATCAAATAAGGATGAAACCTATAGATGAATGGAAAACTACTTTCAAAACTAAGTATGGTTTGTATGAATGGTTAGTAATGCCTTTTGGTTTAACTAATGCACCTAGCACATTTATGAGGCTTATGAACCATGATATTCTCATTTATAGCAAGGGAGGAGAAGCTGTATGCTAAGCTTAAAAAGTGCACATTTTATATAGATAGGCTTGTGTTCTTGGTTTTATTATGAGTGCACAAGGAATTGAAGTTGATTAGGAGAAAGTTTAGGCTATAAAAGAGTGGCCTATGCCTAAAAATATGATCGACATAAGAAGCTTTAATGGTTTAGCAAGCTTTTATAGGCAGTTTGTGCAAGATTTCTCTTTACTCTCATAAATCAAAACGTGGATCCTTAGGAAATTAATGGATACCTTCCCCACTATCAATCCTAGGCCCTAGAATTTTTGTCGTTTTTATTACTGGATCCACGTCCCTATCCTTTCTAAGACCTTCCTCTCTACATCAGATGAATTATGGTATTTATGGTGTCTCACTTCACTATATCGATTATCTATAGAAATACCATTACTCCTAATGTTATGGTTCTTAAACAATACTATATCTTTTACCCCTTCACTCTGGAGATTTTTTATCATGGTTTATCCTATTACAGGTTGGCAATACAGGTTATGTCAATGGATTCAAGATGAATGTCTCTATGAACATCCTGATTATGCTTTGGCTCAAAAATACATAGCCATAGTATTTTTCCATAAAGGATACATCTCTCCAAACTCTATGGATATCACAATAGAGCATTGGTATAATTTTTTAGTCTCATATCCTGGAATTAATCATCATGACAAATACTATCTCCTTGAAGTTGCTAATACACTAAACAGAGTCAATAATATGAGATATCCTCTTTTTGAGTATGTACTTTGAAGAAGAAGCTTTTCTTGATGATAATATTCATTCTTCTCCATCGACAGTCTGAAAGTTCAGCTCCTGATTATCAAAGTTCACTCTTTTAAGACTCTCAACCTATAGAGTCTCCATCCATGGACTTTACAGCTCATCCACCATCTTAAAGAAGATAAAGGTCCTACCATTCTACTTTTGGAAATGACTCCACCTCCTCTAATGATAGACGATAAGGTTACTGGTATTTAAGTGGTCCCTCTAGACCTACCAATTAAAGACCTTCCACTTGCTTCATGCTTTCGGCTACTTTTAAAAGTTTGTTATTTTGTGCAAAGATTCCCTCTTATCTTGAAATAATGTATGGTGTATCATCCACTAAAGATAAGGCTTATCCTTATCCATTATATGGCTTTATTTCTTTTTTTTTTGGATTACTTTATGAGAAGGCAAGGTTAAACCCTGCTTATAAATGTTATAACTCCTTCATTCAAAAGGATATAAGCTTCAATTAATACAAACTTTCTCTTTCTAATCTTATTGCTTTCTAAACTCTCTCTCTTCTTCTTTCCAAAAATAATTCTCTTGTATGAGTTCTTTCCGACTCACGATCTCTTAGTATATGATCTATCCCTCTTATCAAAATCAAACAGAGCTTTGGCTCCTAGATCCTTTGCTAGTGGTCTAGTTATTAGTTATTATAATATTCATCAATAAGTAAGGAATCTAGAACGACCTGTTTATGCTATGGAGGCTCATTGTGGCTGTAGGGTTAAATCTTTTAGTGAACTATTGTAGTATATAGTAACTGTAGAGGTATAATGGTATATTTGCTAGAAAATAGAGGTTGAGGACTATTAGTCCAAGAGAAGCTTTGGCTTTGGTACCACTAGTTACAAGGCCATACTTGCCATTGGGTTTTGCATCATTGTATGTAATGGTTTTGGGTTTGATAAAGGAAGGCTCCCTTTTCTTTAGCCCCTTAGTCTGCTTGTTCCTCTTTGACCAACTAAGTACATGTACTTGAAGGTGTGGAATGTCTAACCTCATGATAAGCTTGTTAATCATGTCCAACTTAGATAGCTTTGGTCTAACCAGTACAGCCTTATCCATCCACTGACTAAAGTAGTTCCTAAAAGACTCATTAGTTTTCTGCTTCACCATCTCTAGGTCTAGTAGAGTAATGTCAAATTGGAATTTTAACCTATATTATTTGCAAAATGCAGTGTAAAAAGGCTTTCACTTGATCATGGTTGCCTTGTTCAAACTATGGTACCATGCCTAGATGATTGTATAGTTATCTGCTCATCAAATAAGTCAGTGGCACTCATCATCATAATGTAGGTCATTAGATGATTCTTCAGATCCCCAACCCCTATTGTATTTAGGAGCATCCAAAAGCTTAAACTTGGCAGGTAGCCCCTTAATAGCCTGAATGGAGAACTCATCAAAGTCCATATCAAACCTCATCCCCTTAGTCTTCATGATAGACTATAATTATTTTATCTTTTATTCTAGTGTATAAGTCTTAGACTTATGAGCATTGTGCATTTGAAATGAGACATCATCATCTATCTCGATATCATACAGGTTGACCATTTTCCCTTATCCTTCATTGGAGTTGGCAAGGTGATAAAATATCTAGGGCAAGGTACCTCTCTAATCTACTATTGTAGGAGACTCTTAAAGTCATTGAACAAAAGCTTAGCCATAGACTGGTCAATCAAATGTTGAATTATGCCTAGAGAAGCATCTTCAACATTCTTAGGAGCTTAAGGATTTGACATGTTTATGCACAAGACAAAGAAAGTTAGCATGGATGATTAAATGTGATGTGACATGTAAGATGTATGCATGATCTATGCTAGGTAACATATGACATTATGGCTGCAAAAGAATTTGATTAATGATAAATGCATGAGTATGCATGTATGCATATTTGATAAAAACCATGAAAATGTTAATGAACATGTAGTACACAGCAATGCTCTCTGCCACCCTTATACCTCCATGAAGATTGGTCAATCTAAAATCTCCTAAGTGGAGTGTTATGAGCCCATAACCCATAGGTCCCTAGATTGAAATCAGGCTCTGATACCAATATGGAAAGAGCTTTATTGAGATCAATTTAATAGTGTTTAAACCAAGAATCTGAACCCTCTAGTTGCAATATTAATGTAAAAGTGTTCTAAACTCTAGGTCTATACCCTTACTGGATTAAGAGGCTCCTTCTTCTTATGTTATATTTCTTTTGCTTTTATGGTACTTCTATTAGGCTTCAAAAAATCAAGCCTCAGTTATCTTTGAAGAACATAAAGAGGAGTAGATCAAGCCTTAAAGCATCATCAAAGAACAAGAGATCATGAGACAAAGCATAACAATCTCAAAAAATACATCCCAGTATAGATCAAGAACAAGTGATGATCAAAATATGGGAAGGCTTAGTTGATATCATAATTATTTTAGTTTGAAAGTATGAAAGAGAATTTAGAAAGCCATCAAGAGAAGATAGTAGAAAACTTATTTATTTCTTATTTTGATCTACCTTCAAAATAAAGGAGTTACAATATTTATAGGCAGGGCTGAACCTAACCTTATCGTAATACAATCTTTAAAAACTAATTAAAAGAAGCCATGTAGAGGATAAGGATAAGCCTTATCTTTAATGGATGTCACACCAAACTTTAATAATTATAAAGAAAAGAAGGAATCTTATCGTTTACATACAAAAGAATAAACTAAAAGTAGAAAGTAACATGAAGCAAGTGGAAGGTCATTCACTGGTGGGTCTGGAGGGACCACTTTAGCATTGGTAACCTTATCTAATCACACATTTCATTAGACCTTATGAGCTGGCTTGAGTTGTAAAGTTCATAGAGGGAGACTTTATAGGCTAAGAGTCTTGGAATAGTGAGCTTCGGTAGTCAGGAGTTGGACTATCTAGCTATTTATGTTTATGTATTAGACCAATGACTGGAGCATGTATATTATAATTTGGGAAAGCCTCTTCTTCATAATGCATGCTCAGAAGCAGATATCTCATATTATTGACTCTATTCAAGGTATTGGCAGCTTCAATAAGATAATATTTATCATGATGATTGATTCCAGGATATGAAACAGAAAAGTTATGCTAATGTTCTATTGAAGTTTCAATGGAGTTTAGAGAGATGTATCCTTTATGAAAGAATACTATGGCCACATACTTTTGAGCTAGAGAAAAATTAGAATGTTCAAACAGTCTATCATCATGAATCTATTTCCTTATTCTATATTGCCAAACTGTTATAAGATTAAACCATGATAAAAATCTCCAGAGTGGATGTGAAGAAGATCCAGTGTTGTACAAGAACGATAGTGTTGGTAGTAATGGTATTTTGACAGGCAAGTGATACAATGTAGTTAGACATCATAAATACCATAGTTCAGGTTTTGTAGAGGGAAAGTTTTCATAGAGGATTGGGATTTGAATCCATGGATAAAGAGGATAAAAGTCTTGGGGCATAGGATAAACTATAGGAAAAGAATCCATTATTTTTCTGAGAACCCATGCTTTGGTCTGGGAAAGAGAAAGGTTAAGAGGAAGTTCTGGATGATGGATAGGTGTAAGAATATGGACCATCATGGTGAATGGAAAAGGAGATGTGGATATGAGGGAAAAGACAGAGAGCAGTGGCTTTGAAAGTCAAGAAAGAAAATAAAGGATAAGATTTATTTCTCCTTTAATATGAGTCACTTCAAAGTCATACCTGAAAAACCACTCAGAGAGTCTAAGTAGATGTTTGTCATGCCTGAAAATTGATGTCCTTAAGCATGGTAGAAAGATAACATGTATGGGTGGCTACTTCTAAGAGGAAGTCTCTGATGTAGTTGATCATGCCTAAAAATTGATGTATTTGCTTTTTTGTAAGCTAGGATTCAGGATATTGAGCACTTGTTCCACTAAGTGGGGCCCTGGTAAATACTATCCATTTTTGAGGATAAGATCAAGAAAGTTAATCTCAGGCTAACCAATTAATGATTTTTTTCTCAGAGAGCATGATGCTATAGGAATGCACTAGAGCATGAAATTATTTAAAGAGCTTTTGATGGTCTTCAATGGAGGAGGAGAAAAGGAGAATATCATCAATATAGATGACATAAGAATGGAGAAGAGGCTGAAAGATTCTAACCATAGCTTTCTGGAAAATGGATGGAGCTGTCTTTAGTCCAAAAAGCATGACTGTCCATTGGTACTGAGCATTTGGTATGTAGAAAGTTGTCTTATAGCATTCTTCTAGTTTAATGCCAAGCTGCCAAAATCTAGATTTGAGATCAAACTTTAAGAAGTATTTGGCATTCTTTATCTGTACCATAAAGGTAGAAATCCTTGGAAGAGGAAACTTATCATCAGCAAGAAAATGATTGAGTGGTATGTAATTGATGACAAGGCATTTCTCTCCATATAGAACTTCTAACTGTTTGTTGATATAAAAGGCTTGACATGCCCAGGGTGATTGGGTAGGTTTTATTAAACCTTGATCTAAGAGATCTTTTAAGTCATGAGTGGCTATAATTAGATCTTTAGGTGACATTCCTAGATGGGTAGCTTTGGCAGGATTGATGTCTTCATTAAGCTTAAAAGGGAGAGAAATGAAAAATTCTTCATTTTTGTAAAAAGGAAAAGGATGGTTAAATGTTTTATGGGAATCTACACAATAAGGTTTGAAAAGGGTTTCAAATGGTAAAAGTCTGGAGGAAGTTCTAAAAGAGCATAAAGTCGAGGAATATGAATGTAGAGTTTTTCTTGACCTTTATATGTAATTCTATGAGGATGAATTCTGAGGTTTATGGCTTGTACATAAGCATGAAACCTAAAAAAAAACATCTCTATCAAAGAGAGGGGAACCAATGACTTTAATCCAAATAGTGTAATTTGGAAAGAATTGGATGCCAACCTTGTATCTGGACTCAAGTTGGGTATCATAAATATCTCCTGTGACTATGGTAAAATGTTTGGTACCTTTCTTCAAATAGTCATCTGGAAATAATTTTAGATTCATCATGGTAGCACTAAAACTTGTGTCAAGAAAAATAATGGCTTGCATAGGTTTAGAATACTTATTGGAGTAGACCGTACATTGAATAAGAGGGACTAAATGAACAGTATTAATAGAGGTGGCTAGCTATATCTTGAAGATCTTCTGTCTTTGAAGAAGATAAACTAAAAACTCTTGTGAATCTAGAAGAGGGTTTTTGAGAAAAAGGTGGGAAGGTTCATTACTATAAGAAAGGGATAGAATATCATCATTAGCTGGTGAATAGTAAGGAATGTGGTAAACAAAATTTTGTATAAGGAGAAGGTGAGGAAAATCAAGATCATATCTTTTTGATTTGATTGAGATTTTTGTCATTGTGCAAATGGCTAGAATATCAAGATCAGAATTTGTAAAGGAAGAAAGAGAAGAGGAATCTGAGTTATAAGAAGGAAGAGCAAAGATGGTGTTTTGAGAAGGTTCATCATCTTAACTATATATAGACTTGAGATTGTGATATGTAGTTATTGTGACAGCTGTAATTTATTGTAAGAGATGAGTTATCTTTTTTGGAATCCTGAGATAAGCTTTCATAAAAAGACCTTTTTTTCATAGATATAACACTTGTTGGATTTAATAGACTGGGCTGACTTTTTCCTAAAAAATTGAAATTTTTGTTTTGACCATCTGTACTTCTTGGTAGGAAAAGTCTTGAACCTTCTGAAATGGTTAGACTTCTTAGGCTGATAATCACAATGTTGATCTTTGAACTTAATTTTGAGATAACTCTTGTTGTAAACTTTCAAGAGCTTGACATCACCTTTTGATACTAAGGGTTGCGTGGGCAATATCTTTGCCTGTATAATGTACAAGAGTATAAATATTGTCATTGAGTTCATCTGGAAAAGACTTGATAAAAGTATACTTGAGATTAAAATCATTTGTGCTGCCAATTTCAGAGTAGATCTTTGACATCTCTATGTAATGGGCTTCTAAGTCTTTATACTTGAAGGAATAACATTTCCTTTCAAAAAAATGTTTGTTTTCTTTATCTGTGAATGAGAGTATAATCACCTAAGAATTGCATGTGAATGCCATTGAGAGTCATAGCAGTAGATTGAATAGTTAAGAAATTAGCTTGTTTATAAAATGAGAAATTTTTGAACCATTCATATAGATTACCTATTAGTCTAATTGTGAATTCTATGAGAATAGCCTAAAGAGAGGCACCAGGTTGATTTATCTGTATATCACTCCAAGCATTGAACATTTTGAGCAAATAGTGGAATTGATCAGGGTTAGCTAACATCTATCTAAGCTATGTATCAAGAATATTAACTTTATGGGTTAATTGTTCATGAATAGTTTGAGATGTGTGTTGAAAGGATGTAAGCTGGCTTTGAATTTGACTGGTAGAAGCTAGTGATTGGTCAAGTTTATGGTCAATGGTTTTAAGAAGGTGGTTTTAGGAAATTAAGTTTTGAGTCTGCCAGTTGAGAGTTTCTTCTGAATGAGATGGAGTTCTTCGTTCTCCTATAGAGAGCATAGTGTTGGAGATCACATAAGGACTTGTTGCAATATGAGTTTTAGGATGGACAATCCTTGTAAGAGGAGGAAAATCATCATATATTGGCAAGTTTATAGTACGTTGAGTCAGGCTAGGATTAGGATGATCTAACTGTGGAACATCAGGTTTACAAGAATAGAAAACTGGGGGAGGAGGACATTGAAGAAGTCCTTCATATTATAAGATCTAGAGATAGTGAGTATAGTACTCACTCTCTGTCATAGGCTTAATAGGTTGTAAGCTGACCCATGGACCTGAGCTATCATCATCATCTAAAGAATCATAATGCCTACTAGAACATCTTTCTATTGGCGCTCATTTCTTTGGTGGTGTAGAAATGGGAACATCATCATCATTATCATAATCTTCATAACAAGTACAATCTAGATCACACATCAAGAGATCTATATCCCAAATAAAGTGTCCTTTTATTCTTGGCTATGTAGATTTCTCTACCATCTGAAAAGAAACCATAAATAGGAACTTTAAGGTACTGGGTCTAAAAAGGCTGAAGCATAGCTATTTGCTATGGTGGAGCAGATGGTGTTGCTACTGATGATGACCTTGGGAGACTATGAGATAGAGGTGAAGTAAAAATAGTTTTTACGAATCCATCAAGTTGTTGAATGAAAACTGGATCTTACTTTTGAATTGCTTTTGGTTGCTGTTGAAGCTTTTTGTATTTTGTAACCCATTCCAAAGGAATAAGTTGTTCTAATTCATGTCATGGAAGTTGCTAGGGTTCTTGAACTATGGTAGGTGTAGTACCATCAGAAAAAATGTACAAAGCTTCATTTGAGGTCAAGTGATGGGATTGTAAATTAATTTCATGATTCTGTAACTTGAATACAATTTGATGATGAACTATGGTTGCAATGGAATCTGACATTTGATGTGCACTAGTTATATGTACTTGGAGCTTAAGAAGATGTGGATTTGCAAGAGAACCATTAAAATTGGGAAAAAAGTTTAGCACTACACTGCCATCATTTAGAGTAGTTCCTATGGTCCCAATTATGACATCTTCAAAGTGTAAGTAGCGAGTATCTAACAGTGAAAGTCAAGCTACTACTCCTAGACCTTTCCTTCCATGGTAAGAAAGAACTAGTCTGATTGGCCCAAAATGCAAATTTGTACAACCTTGCTGCTTCTATTAGATATGAACTTTTGAGGAATCTCAATAGTAATATACTATTTTGAAGTAGTAGCACGAAGTGTACTTTGGGTAAGAGAGGATGATTAAATATACTCCTTAATGTTAGGAGATTTATTCTAGATGATCTATCTCACAAATTGGATGAAAGAAGGATTCTGTTCAAAAACTACATATGGGTTAACAACAGGACCTATGGAGTGTCTTATCCATGCATCATCTGGTTGGTCTATCTTAGGGGTAAGAGATTTTTTACAAGAAGAAGGAATAGAAAGAGCAGAGGTTTGGATGATAGGAACTGATATGTTATCTTCTATGGTTTCCATGATTTAGAGGATTATACTTTTAAACTATAATAATCTTGATATACGATAAAGTCTTCAAAGTGAAGAATCGAGCTTAGAGGCTCTGATACCACTAAGACAAGAGCTATACTGAGATCAGTTTAATAGTATATGAACCAAGAATCTGAACCCTCTAGTTACAGTCTAAATGTTAAAGTGTTCTAAACTCCAAGTCTGTACCCTTACTGGATTAAGAGGCTCTTTCTTCTTACGCCACATTTCTTTCCCTTCTATGGTACTTATTTTAGGCTTCAAAAAATCAAGTCTTGATCATCTTTGTAAGAACATAAAGAGGAGCAAATCAAGCCCTAAAGCATCATCACAGAATAAAAGATCATGAGACAAAGCAGAACAATCTTAAAAAACACATCCCAGTATAAATCAAGAATAAGTGATGATCAAAAGATAGGAAGGCTTAGTTGATATCATGATTATTTTAGTGTGAAAGTATGAAAGAGAATTTAGAAAGCCATCAAGAGAAGATCGTAGAAAACTTATTTATTGCTTATTTTAATCTTCCTTCAAATGAAGGAGTTACAATATTTATAGGTAGGACTGAACCTAACCTTATCATAATATAATCTTCAAAAACTAATTAAAAGAAGCCATGCAGATGATAAGGATAAGCCTTATCTTTAGTAGATGTCACACCAAACTTCAATAATTATGAAGATAAGAAGCAATCTTATCTTTTACACACAAAACAACAAACTAAAAGTAAGAAGTGACATGAAGCAAGTGGAAGGTCTTTCACTGGTGGGTCTGGAGGTACCACTTAAGTACTAGTAACCTTATCTAATAACACATTTCATCAGAGACCTTCATCATCTTCTTGTTGGTTAAGGAATAGGCCTTGATGAGCTGGCTTGAATTGTAAAGTCTAAAGGGGGAGACTCTATAAGCTGAGAGTGTTAAAATAGTGAGCTTCAGTAATTAGGAGTTGGACTATCTAGCTGTTTATGTTTGTGTAGTGGACCAATGACTGGAGCATGTATATTATCATTTGGGAAAGCCTCTTCTTCATAATGCATGCTCAGAAGGGGATATTTCATATTATTGACTCTATTTAAGGTACTGGCAGCTTCAAGAAGATACTATTTATCATGATGATTGATTCTAGGATATGAAACAGAAAAGTTATACTAATATTCTATTGAAGTTTCAATGGAGTTTGGAGAGACGTATCCTTTATGAAAGAATACTATGGCCACATACTTTTGAGCTAGAGCAAAATCAGAATGTTCAAACAGTCAATTATCATGAATCCATTTCCTTATTCTATATTGCCAAACTATTATAGGATCAAACCATGATAAAAATCTCCAGAGTGGATGTGAAGAAGATCTAGTGTTATATAAGAACCATAATGTTGGTAGTAATGGTATTTTGATAGGCAAGTGATATAATGTAGTTAGACACCATATATACCATAATTCAGGTTTTGTAGAGGGAAAGTTTTCATAGAGGACTGGGATTTGAATCCATAGATAAAGAGGATAAAAGTCTTGGGGCCTAGGATTAACTGTAGGAAAAGAATCCATTATTTTTCTGAGAACCCATTCTTTGGTATGGGAAAGAGAAAGGTCAAGAGGAAGTTTTTGATGATGGACAGGTGTAAGAATATGGACCATCATGATGAATGGAACAGGAGATGTGGATACGAGGGAAAAGGTAGAGGATAGTGACTTTGAAAGTCAAGAAAGAAAATCGGGGATAAGATTAGTTTCTCCTTTAATATGAGTCACTTCAAAGTCATACCTGGAAAACCACTTAGCGAGTCCAAGTAGATGTTTGTCTGGTAAGTGTCTGCCTTTGTACTCTAATATACATGGAAAAGTTGAGTTGTCCATACACATTATGAAATATCTAGATACAAGGAAGAATTCAAATTTCTTTATGCCATTCTTCATTACTAAGATCTCTAAGTCAAAAAAGTACCTAAAGCATATTTACAAAGGAACTCATTTTTCCCTTATTTTTCCAAAAGGATTGCACCTCAAGGTGTATTAGTAGCATCCATTTGTAAAATGAGGGTAGTATCATCTTTAGGTATCACCAATGGTACTGAAGTGGCTATTCTGATACCACTAGAGGCAAGAGCTATATAGGGATACACTTAATAGTGTTTGAACCAAGAATCTGAACCATCTGGTTGCAAGGAAGATGTAAAAGTGGTATGAACTCTAAATTTATACCCTTATTGGATGAAAGAGGCTACTCTTCTTATGCCCATCTTTTTCCCTTCCTTTGTACTTCTTTTAGGGTTCAAAATATCAAGCCTCTAACATGTGATAAAAACATAAGGTGGAGCAAATCAAGCCCTAAAGCATCATCAAAGAACAAGAAATCATGAGAAAAGGTAGAGCAAACCCAAAAAACATATCCCCAAAAAACATATCCCCATATAGATTAAGAACTAGCAAGGATTATAAGGAAGAGAAGGCTTAGTTGATATCCTAACTATCTTAGTTTGAAAGTATTAAGAGAAATTTAGAAAGCCATAGAGAGAAGATTTTAGAAAGGTTGTTTATTGTTGTAATTTGTTTTGCCCTTCTAAGTGAAGGAGTTACAATATTTATAGGCAGGGCTGAGCCTTACCTTATCACAAGACAATCTACAACTATGAATGAAAAGAAAGCACATAAAAAGATAAGGATAAGGATAAGGATAATCCTTATCTTTAGTTACATTAAACTTTTGCAATAAGACAAACAACTTTAATAAAGGAAGATAAGAAAGAATCTTATCTTGGATACAATAACAAACTTTAATAAAGTAACAGAATGTTATTTTGGATTGTTATGGGAGATGAAAGATCATTAACTAGTGGGTCTGGTAGGACCACTTAAGTACCAGTAACCTTATCTTCTTTATCTATAGTTGTTGTTAATAGATGAGGATGGGACATCTGATAGGTCCATAAGTGTGGGAGATTCAATTAGTTATGAGTCTTCGAAAAGTGAAGCTTAATAATCAACAGATTGACTAGGATTATGAACTGAAGCAATATATAAGAATTATGTATTATCATTAGGAGGAATAGACACATGAATATTATCTTCACGGAAAGCTTCTTCATCAAATTGCATGCTCAAGAGAGGATATCTCATGTTGCTAACTCCATTGGCTAAATTAGTAACTTAAAGCAAGTAATACTTATCATAGTGATTAATTCCATGGTAAGTATTAGAGAAATTATGCCAATGTCTGATTGAAGTCTTGATAATCTCTAGTGTTTCATATCCTTTATGAAGAAACACAATTGCCATGTGTCGTTTTGCTAAGGAAAAATTAGGATGGGTGAAAAGATGATCTTCATGTATTCATTTAAGAACATTTGTTTACCAAACTATAATAGGATTGAACAAGGATAAGAATATCCAAAGACGATGAGAAGAATATCCAGTGTCATACAAGAACCATAGCAAGGGTAGCAATGGGATTTCTACTGGTTAATGGTAAAGTGTTGTAAGACACCATAGATACCATAGTTGTGGACCTGTAACAGGAAATTCTGTAAAAAGGATAGGGATTTGAACCCAAGGGTAAAGAGGATGAAAGTCTTGGGGATGAGGATTGACAGCACGATAAGTGTCCATTATTTTCTAATGGGTCCATGCCTTTATTTGTGAGATAGTAAAGTTTGATGGCATATCTGGATGATGATCAGGAGTGAGTGAAAGAACCATCATGATAAAATGAAAAGGAGTTTTGGACTTTTGGGAAGAGATAGAAGGTAGTAGCTTTGAAAGTCATGAAAGGAAATCAGGGATAAGATTCATTTCACCTTTAATGTGGATAACTTCAAAGTCATACCTAGAAAACCATTTAGAAAGTCTGAGTAGGTGTCGATTTGGAAGATATCTGCCTTCATACTCAAGAATCTTTGGGAAAGTAGAGTTGTCCATTCTAACAATAAAGTATCTTGATGCAAGAAAGAATTCAAATTTCTTGATTTCATTCCTTACAACTAAGACTTCTTTTATTGAGGACTAATAGTGGAGCTCTACATCAGAAAACATGTCTGAAGCATATTTGGAAAGGTACTCATCACTGTGAGAGTAGCACATCCCGGACGCTGGGAATGCTGCACGCTGTTCGGCGTGAAATGCCGTGGTGCTTGCTCTCAAAAGCTTAGACCCCTGAAGTACTACAGGAACTAGACAGATCGCGTCGAGAAAATGTTGTGGA
>CANYBF011411278.1:0-14948 GCA_948192965.1 Dalechampia spathulata | reverse complement strand
TAGTTTGGTTAAAATATAAACTTCAAACTTAATAACTTAATAGCAATATTCCTCAAACAACCATAACATTCTATACGCATGACTCATACATTATGCTTTGCTTATTACCCAAAAACAAATCCTTCTTAATCCATATCGTTTACTAAAAACAGAATCAATTTTAATTAATCATCTTCAAGAAATTAACCTGCTCATAATTCGGTTAACAGAAACAAATACACCAACACGCATCAACCAAATATCAACATGTTAGTCTATAGCTTATACCACCTAAAACCATCTAACCATCAACAATTCACAAGAACCATCCAAAGCCATAAAACCATTCAGCCAAAATAAAACTTTAACAACCGTAAAACCCAAGTAAAACAAATCCTACACATACATATTCCTCACCTTAACCAATCAACCCAAAACTGCTCCTCAACATGTCATCCATTCATTCTAAACTTAAATCAATATTGATCCTCACGAAAATAGCTCCTGTTTGCTTAAAGATACCTTCATCACACGCGTAAACACAAAGCTAATTAGAATAAGAAGAAACGTATAGTTTAAGGAGAAGAAAAGCTTCGGGTTGAATGATAGAAACTGATTTTATTTGTCTGAGATTTTTGGTTTGAATAGCAAAGCTTCAATTCCTTGGCTTTGGTCAAGACGAAAAACTAGAAACAACAACAAAACAAAGAGGAATTAATTTACTCAAACCTTGTTGCTTGAATCAGCTACTGCTCCCAACCGTGAAAAACAAAACAAAAGGAAGAAGGTGAAGTAGGAGTGCAATTTCGTGGTGCTTGATCTTCAGCTTGAGTTAAAGTTTCCCGAATTACAAAGTGGTAGATTTTAAAACAAATAACTTTGGTTCAGGCAAGTGACGAAAAAGGAGAAAACAGATGGGCTGCTTGATGCAGTTTTGACAATTTAAAACAAGAAGAAGCAAACAAAGTTAATAATGAAAACAAACATTTAGGTAGATGAAGGATAAAGAGAGGTAAGTGTCGACCACAAGAAGAAGATGTGAGGGGGGCGGCTGGAAATGGGAATGTAGGGTCTTCTATCCCTAAATTAATGAAAGTAAAAACACCATTCTACCCCTCCATCTTAATAAGTCATTTCATTTCTTTTTTTTTTTTGTTGTTGTTTTTAATTTCATACATCCTAAACTTCATGCCCCTTAACATCCATCTGATCATTTTTATTTTGTTTTGTTTGTATATATAATATTAGATTTTTTAAAAAAAATAACATATACTCAAATTTATCTTAATTAATTACTATATTAAACTAAATAACTAACAATAAATAATATAAATTGTAAATTTTTCTAAGATAATATTTTAATTACCTTAAATAAATTATTTCCTTAATATATTACCAATTTATCACTTAAATAAATACGACCGAATTTTTAACGTCAAAAATAAATTTTTAATCCAAAATTTTCAAAATTGACATATACCTAGATAAAGTTAACACAAGCACTATGGTCAAAACTATATAGTCAAATTCACTATATATAACTCAGAATCCAAGTTTTAATATCGTTTAACATCAGTTTTAGGGGTTTGCGGCAAAAATTTCAATATCCTCTTTTAAGCTCTAAACTCAATTTTAATTATAAACTTAGCATCTTAATCATAATTTCATCACATTATCACATCAATCACATAGAATACACAACATAACATCAATGTAGAAATGCATAATAAACCACTAAATGCAGGATGTGACAATATCTTATTATGCGTGTTGGTTTGTGATATTCTTATCATTAAGTTCTGCATCATTACTAGAGTTCCAAGTTGGTGACTTAGTAATGGTAAAACTGGCTACCACCCAACTCAAGGCCTATTGGCAGGTGCATAAGGGATTGGTTCGGAAGTATGAGGCAGTATATCTTATTATCAAGAAGGTAGGAAAGGTGTTGTATGAAGTTAAGTTGTCACCATAATTGAAAATACATCTTGTCTTCCATGTAAGTTTTTTCAAACCTTATCATGAAGATAATGATGATCCTAGTTAAGGCCAGTCAAGGAGAGCACCAGCGGTTATGGTAACTTCTTTTAAGCATGAGATTGAGGAAATTTTGGCTGATAGACTAATGCAATAATGAGGAATTCCACCTCATACGAAATTCCTTATCAAGTGGAAGTGACTACCCAAAAATGAAACTTCATGGGAGAAGGAAGCCGACTTATGGCAATTTAAGAATGATATTGAGGCGTACAAAACTAAGAGGCTTGACGAGGGCATCAATTAGTCTGATAAGGGAGAATGTGAACCCTCAAGAAAAAGAAAATAAAAATTTTTGGTGTCGAACCCCATTGAGCAGCATGCTAGAAAAATCGATAGCGTAAACTGGCTTAGTCTATGGCCAACGTGTTAGAGTCGACAACTGCAGTGTGAAAATCTTGTAACTTGGCCCAATCTCTGCTAGAATCCTCATAGCCTAATCTACGAGCCAACTCAGCCTCCTACAAGAAATCTCGTAGCCTAACCTATTACCAACATAAACTGTAGCCCAGTCTATGTGCCAATTGCAGCAACCCAACCTAGTTGCCATAAGCTAACATAGCAATTCAAAAGGGGAAATTTTCAGCAAATAGCTAGAAGCTTTCAACCAAGTTAACTTACCAAGGAAGGATCTACACACTAAATCTGTACCATACATTGAGAAGGTGGATGATACTAAATCTCCACCATATATTAAGGAGGTAGAGAGCCTATAAATACTCATGCACTCTCATTTTCACATGTATCTTAGAAACTCACTATCTACTACTTGAGCCCTCTTAGTCCTTACATCCTATCATATACTTCTTTGGCTTCATTCCAAGGAAGTAACATATTTGGAGTTTTGGTTATCTAAAAAAGGACAATAACATATTTGGAGTTTTGGTTATCTAAAAAAAGGATAATAGGGGTAGTTTAGAAAACTGTTGTTTGGAACCGTGCAATCTTACATTAGTGGATGTATCTACTTTTGATTCAGTGATGAGATTGATCATTATTCAAACACATTTATGGGTATGTTTAGAGATTAAGTTTAGAGATTAATTTTGAAGTTTGCTAAGATGCTAGCATCGATGTAGTATAGTAGTTTCTGTGAGGTAACTTTATAACAAGGGCAATTTTCCGCTTGTAATGGATTTTTCCACAAGGGTATTGTCACAATGGATAGTTCTTGGCTCGGTTCTGTTCTGTCTTTTAACATATCAAACAAAGCACTTATCTTGTAGCAAAATCAGAATGCACCATAAAATATTTATCAAGCATAAGAACCCTCCTCTTGCACATTACATCAGTTCCCTCAACAATGCTCTCTAGAGTTTTTAAGTACACTAAACAATAGATAATCATTCAGTCCGCTAACTTCTCTTATTTGGATTTGTAAGGAACGGGCAAAATCCGCTCTAGCATTTGGGCACCCTTTGATGTACATCAAATATCTATCTGTATATCTGCAAAAATAAAAGAAATTATATCTAAACCAATTCGATTGGAGGATTACGGGTGCCACATGCTCTACCGTAGTAAATATGAACAACTCCTCAGAGAAAGACTGGGGCCATCACAAGTGTGATCGTTGCCAACATCTTTATGAGGACATGTAGTGAAGGTCCAGCTGTATCTTTGAATGGATCTCCTACACTGCACACCAATGCCAACAATCCCACAAATTTCTAATTAGGATTTTAAAAACTGACAAAAAATTTGAAATAAACACGAATTTCAAGTCTTCGGTCAAAATAGTCAGGCAAGGCCATATTGTACCACCAAAATAGGGCGAAAAACTGAAAGCCAGAGTCATCAGACATAACTATAAAAAAAAGGATCCATAAGTTCATCCGTGAATTTGTATGTTCCATTTATCAGCAACTCTAATTTTAAAGGCAGAGGAGACAGAACGTGAGTTCTTCAATGTGGAGAAGGTTTGTAACTAATTTCCATTTTAAAGGCAGAGGAGACAGAACGTTGGTAACTAATTTCTCTAGGTGGAGAAGATTTTTCTGATCCTAATTCTTGTCTGTATTTTTACACTTCCATGTCATATACCATGTATCATAACGATCACCTCCACATGCTCAAGAACCAATAAGTAATACTATCGACGCAAGATAAAATTAGATGTTGACAGAACTTACGTGTCTCCAGTAACTGCTGCTTTATGACAATCACTCCCCTTCCCTCCAAGAGCCCCAGTCTCAATATACTTCTTTGCATTATCCCACGCACCACCAGCAGTGTTCAGAAAAAGAGCCATAAGAATGCCAGAAACTGTTCCAAACATGAGCATTGCAGCGACAACTTTAGCTCCAAGCAGAGGATGCCCTGTATAGTGCCCCAAAATCCGGAACAGAAGACCTGCAAGAGATAGAAGAAAATTTCATTACATCTTCACCAAGCATATTAACTTCTTTTTTTTTTAACAGCAGCATATTAAAATGATTAAGAAAGAGAACAAATAAATACAACAAATCAAACTCGGAGAGGGAAAACACATAAACATGTCCGCAAGTTGCAAAGAACTGTGCTAACATAATTGACTACCAAGATCATAATCAAACAACCTCAAACAATGGAATAATAGTGCAAGGCTGCAAAGGAGGCAATGGCTCAGTGCACTGGAGCAAGTGGATCCATTCAAACGCATACAGTTTTGCAACCATGTATGAACGAAATCTACAAGTTCTAAAGGAGATCACTTAAACCTAAGACAGCTTTGTGATGGTTATCTTCCAAAAAGCAATAACAGCTTGAATTTAAATAACACAGCCAGCAACAACACCATCATCACTTTCCAAATCAATACAACAACCGCTAAAGATGCCAATAGAAGACAAATTTGAATATCAAAAAATTAATAGGAAAAAGAAGTGATTATCAGCTTACCAACAGCAATAGGTGATATGATAGCCAAAGCACCAGGTTTTATCATCTCCCTCAAAGATGCAGATGCCACTATTGCTACACAGCGACCATAATCTGGCTTCTCTTTGTAGTCCTGATATTTAGAACCCAGAAGTTAAGTGGTACAACAAATTAGTGAAAGGAACACATGAAACTCTATATTACACCCCATGCACAAAAAGGGAGTGAGCCTCCATACGGTAACTGTTTAGTTTCTTTTTGGATCAAATGTTTCAGAGGAAGGTGCATGTTTCATGTCAACTTGTGCACTAAATACTTGTTGGTAAGAACACTCACCATGATACCTGGCCTCTCAATAAACTGCCTTCGTACTTCCTTAACAACCTCTTGTGCAGTTCGGCCAACAGCTGAACAAGCCCACGCACTAAACAAGAAGATAAGCATTGAACCCAACAATCCTCCAATAAAAACTTCAGGAATGGCAATATCAACCTGGAATTGAGGTTGAAGAAATGGTAAGTTAGCTGTACCAAAGCATTGCTGTCAAGAATCTACTTGGGTGGAAGGCTAAAGAAGCTAACCTGATTAAAAGGTTCATGTGCAAATGTAGCAACTTCATCCATGTAAGCACTGAATAAAAGGAAAGAAGCAAGTGCCGCAGATCCTATGGCAAAACCTTTGGTGGTAGCTTTTGTTGTGTTACCAACCGCATCAAGTAAATCAGTGATCTCCCGAACACTTTCTGGCTGTATGAAAAGTATTTAGCTAATGTATATTAAAGAAAAAAGGAATTGGCGAAAAAATTACATGCTATATTTAGCCAAATTTAGCAACAAACAAAGCAGCATTGATTGTTACCTGTTGACTCATCTCTACAATTCCACCAGCATTGTCTGCTATAGGACCAAACATATCCATTGTAAGAACATAAGCAGCAGTGCTTAGCATTCCCATAGTTGCCACAGCTGTACCAAACAGTCCACCAGTTGGATTTCCACCTTCATCCACAAGACCTGATGTCTGACCCAGCCAAAAGGCTGAAACAATTGATACACTAATGACAACAACAGGAAGGGCTGTTGACTCCAGGCCTAAACTAACTCCAGCAATTATGTTAGTCCCATGACCAGTGGAGCTAGCAAGGGCTAATGTTCGCACAGGCTCATGCTTGTAGTCAGTGTAGTACTTTGTGATACAAACAAAAACATATGCTGTGATGATTCCAACCAGTCCACACAATGCAAAGTTTAGCCATGCTGAAGGCGCCTGTTCAGTATGAAGCATCCAACGTGTAGACTGCAAAGGCATATGGACAAGGCAAGTAAAAGCATAAGTTATAACTCATCCATCAAAATCAAAAGGTGCAGGGTTTAATGTAGACATGAAGGAATCAAGATAAGTATCATTAAAAGATGAACTGAGAACAAAATAACAAAATAGCAACGTCTGACATGTAAAAGATAACACAAAAGCATTTCAATTTGAGAAGACATTACCGCACCAAAAATGATAACTGCCAAAACTATAGTAACAGAATATCCTTTCTGAAGGATCGCCATAGGATCCTCAATGGGAGACTTCACACCAGAATCACGAGTACCCCTAATTGAAAATATTCCAATTGAAGAAATAACCAGATCAAATGAATGAATAACAAGAGGAAACAAGATGAAGCCAGAAGGATCTGCAAGAAAAACAGGCATAAATGAGCTAAAAAATAGATAACTGAAATTTGAAAGAAAATGAAAATCAAATTTGGGTGCCAACATGCAGCTTATTGGAAATAGCAGAAAGGGCTTCTGCATGTTGATAGTCCTAGTTCAGTAAAAAGACTGACGATAAAACATGATGGCAAATCATGCATCCACCGTCAAAATTATGTAAGATCCATGTAGTGGAAGTTATATTCTCAGATTCAATCAACAAATCGAAGCATGGTTGAGCTAATGGAATATGATCTCAATGCAGTACAGATACTTGCCCTCGATTTTGCAACGTTGAGCCATTGTTCCTCCAAGTATCATAGCACTAATTATTTCAGCAGCAATACTTTCAAAAAGATCAGCACCCCGAGCAGCACAATCACCCACGTTATCTCCAACCTTTCAATATAAAAGTTTATGAGTCCAATACTTGGAAAAACGTGAAACCAAATTCTCTATTGCAGTATCAGTTCTTTAAAGTGACAGCATTGGTCAAATTAACAAGAAGTTCATCACGTTACCATTTCATAATGAGCAAGAAAAAAAAAGGTAAGTACCAGATCTGCAATGACTGCGGGATTTCTAGGATCATCTTCAGGTATTCCCTGCTCTACTTTCCCAACAAGGTCAGCTCCAACATCAGCTGCTTTTGTATATATTCCACCACCCAACTGAGCAAATAGAGCAACAAAGGAAGCTCCAAAGCCATACCCCACAAGGAGAAGAGGTACTAAAAGAGAAACAAAAAGGAAAGGAATGAAGCTACAAATGTCGCACACAAAAGAACCATCCATGCTGATCAAAATTTATGATACAAACGTATACATTCAACCAACTTTAAAAATTTTGAAAGTATCAAATCCTACTGCAAAGTTGTCATATATGAATATCCCCAAACTGCTTCCAATAAGCTAGCAGTGATTGAAGCATTAACTGGCTTCCTGGGCAAAATAAATTCTTTAAAAGAACTGGAACGGGAAATAGTGCACCATATTATGTTGAAGCTAAATGTATGAACAACAGCAACAAAATCCAGCATTATGTTGGTCAGATCAGATCCAAAAAAATTGATAGCATAACTAAAATAGGTCAAACTATCACCTAACTGATGACCATGACTTTTTTAGTACTCTTCTCCAACATGGCATCCCCTTTCCAAAATAATTTCTCTGGTACATATAACAAAGTGATGTGGCCATTTTCACAATATGATACATGCCAATAAACCTCCTTACTCCAACAATATATAAAAAGAAGCTACAATTATAAACTCTCATTTTAATGCATTCAGAGTCATCACAATTAAATCATGAAAAGGGAGCTGTAACGTACAATCAGTAACCTTCATTGAACCAGGAGAATCCACTCCCAACCACACATAAAATGTAGCATAAAGGATGGCTATACCAATTACAGCCATACCAACAACAACAATGGCTGAGAAACCACCAGCACGTACAGCTACCTACATATCAAATTTTCTAGTTAATGGTTATGGCAAAATTCGCCAACGGTTAGGATGAGAATGAACCATAAAAGAGATGACCTGCAATGCCTCTCTAGCTGATCGCCTTGCAGCACTAGAAACTCTAACATTTGCACGGACTGAAACCCACATCCCAACATAACCTGCTATACCTGAACATAAAGCCCCCAACAGGAATGCAGCAACTGTGATATATGCTGACATTGATCTGCATCAACAAAACCAGAAATGACTTGTTGCAGCTAAAAGCATGCATGTTATGCCTCAGATAATACTGAGCCTTTGACATGTCTAATCACCTTCCAAGACCAGATGATTCTTGCTGAGGAGTTGTACTGCGGAACAAATATATGCAGAGGATTACCAGAGCAAGCAACATCGCCATCTTTGAGATAGTCCCATACTGAGTCCTGAAGAAGCCTTCAGCTCCATCACGTATTGCATCTGATATCTAGAAACAGGGAAATAAGTTCAGGACATGAATCCATAGAGTCCCAGATTTACATGAACACTTCACTAATAAGATATAAAAGGTATGTATGGATTTGTAACTTAGGGCAGACATGTTTGAGATTATGTACCTGAGCCATTTCCGGAGGTCCCTCATCCTTTGATAGTACCCACTTTGTAAGATATATAGACAAGAGGAAGCTGATGATACAAATTGTAAAGACAAACACGATGATTGGAGAAGTTCTTGCTCCAATGTAAAAGATCACTCCTAAACCCAAGAGCATAAGTACAAAAAGAATCCGGACATTTATTCCCATGAGAATGCGAATTATCTGCAAAGTAGAACTGATTTAGCCCAAGCACGTAGCAAGAAAAAAATCTGATAAAATGGCACAGGATAACAACTCAAGTAAGCCTTAGTAAGATTGCTGCTTAATTATCATATAAGGTGGCGGCTTAAGCATCTGAAACTTCAAACAGATGAAAAATATAGTACAGTATAAAACATCAATCCCTCTAGATATTAAGGAGTCAAAAACTTGTTAATTTGAAGATTTTTTTTTTTATCTACTAGATCTTATTATGACCTTCTTATATGTTCCCAATATAAAGGTGTGGGACTTAAATGCTGTTTTGAAAAGTATGGGATTTCAATGAGGGGTTCATATGCACTCGGGCTCTCCCATCTTAATAGCTAACTTTTGAAGTGTGGATCTCTTACACACAAATGGTGATGGCGGCATCAGAATAGTCGTCTAGAGCTAGATTAAGCAAGTGCAAAGCAACATAAGTGGACGATGGGACTGCAGAGAATGGTGGATTGTTACAATGCAAATTGCAAGGTGTGGGACTTGAATCCAACATTGAAAATGTGGGAATTTTAACAAAAGGGCTTAGTTTTTGAGATGTGATTCTCCTAAGTCCATATCATCCAGGAAAGATTATTCACCAGAAGCATGAAAAGAGCACCTGATGCAATCAAGGCATGATAATGTCCCTATCAACTAAGAAGGTTGCCAAGAAAAACGAATTATAGAGCATTCACATCGGATCAAATGGAAGAAAGAGAAGCCAGCAAATCAGTGAAATCCATGTCCATGCATGACTTAAAATGATTGAATTAGCTGGATTAGCAGAAACTAAGCCATCTCCAACAGAGAAACTAAGTTGGGTATTATCCAAGTTATTGTGCTAAAATTGTGATATTTGCAGCATAAATCCATTGCAGGATTGATGATGTCATGCAACCATAAGATAACGGCTAAATGAAAAGCAGCAACAAACCATGGTATGCACGCATCTGTGCTCACCCATAGCCAGGTACTTCTTTTGCACCAAAATATATACTTATAACTAAAGAGACCAAACAAGAAGGTGAAAATGAGTTACTCACACGTGGAGCGTATGGTTTACTACGCATATTAGGGAACGTCCTTGGCTTCTCTTGGTAAGGGCCTAAATTGCCACCTTCAACATCATCATCCATCATCATTGTATGCGCGGAGTTTACCCTGCGAGTGACAGGAAAGGGGCTGTAGTCGATTCCTTGGGGCAGGTCGCCCCCTGAACTTGGTCGCTGAATTTTGAAGGCACAAGCCGTGCAGTGATGACTTGCGTTTCACCGCATAAGACTAAAAGACTGCCCAATGTCTTCCAAAAAGCTGCAGAAACAAAAGCTGAACAACAGACTGGCTTCAACAGCAGCTCAGCATCCTAAGCAAAAAATGAAGGAAAAAAAAACTCAAAATGAATATTAATAACGTTATGCGATTAGTCAGTCAATGTTTGATGGTTCATCGGAATTTTTTGCTCGATGCTATTACATGGTGATCACGAGAATTAAGATCGCGTTCCTACCTAGGGTAGTATGATATTGGTAGTGGTGGAGGGGCACAAAACTAAAGCAGCGACAATGTCAATCACTATAGCAATCCTGAGACTAAAAAGCTTAAGAAGGAAAAAAAAGCAAATAACCATCGCATGAATTATCAAAAAAAAAACAAACAGATTTGAGTTTGACGAATACAAGAATGTCGCGTTAGGTTGGCAGGAAAAACTCGTAAAATTTTCTCAGCAAACAAACAGAAGAGAGTTGTAAACAGAAGAAATTAAAGTAAAACCCTAAGATCTGGAGATGAGACAATTGAAATAGGCAATCACATGCATTAAAGGAAATCTTAAAATCAGAAGAGAAAGAAGAAGAAAAGGAGGAAGAAGATCTGGAAGCATAAAGGGTAATGGAAAATGGAAATGTACCGGTCAATGAGTGCTCATAGCAAAACTCTCTGTCTTCCGTTTCTACAAATAAGCAAATTAGCGCAGGGAGAGTGTGCTGCGTGTTTGTTTGCGATGAGAAGATGGACTTGGGTTGGGATTAGATCTCCCTTTTAGGAAATTGGGAAATCCATTCCTGATTCCATTTGCCCACGTGTTCCCTTGGCCATGTCATTCCACCAATCACAATTTGACACATCATCTATTGAATTACATCTTTTCTGTAAATATTCGAAATCTATGGCTATCTCGCAAATCACTTGAATACAATTATCAAATATCATACCAGGGAATAATAATTATTAAAATAATTTTATTCAAATTTAAAAATCAATATTAATTTTTATCTGCTTAATTTTCATATAAAAATTAATTTTTATTCAAAAAATTCTTGAATTTATACTAAAAAAATTATATTCAAATTCAAACATAAATATTTAAATATAAATATTAATTTATAAACTAACTTTTATCCAAAAAATTCATTCAAATATAAATTTTTTATTTTTATTTAAAATAAATATAAATAATAATTAATAATTAAATTTCGATGTAAACACTATACTTATGTAAAAGAATTTTATTTAAAAATAAATGTAAATTTTTAATAAAATAATTTTATTAAAATGTTTAAACATAAATATTAATATTTATTTAAATAATTTAAATATGTATTATATGAGTTTGATTTTAAATTAAATATTAAATTTTATTATAATTAAATTAAATTAATATTATTAATTTATTTTAAAAATATTTATATCCTTTGTTAAAAATAAAATATAATTAATGACATCTTCAATTTATTTTTCATATATTTTTTAATTAGAATCAACTAAAATATTTTAATGTTAATGAAAGAGTGATAAATAAAATAAAATAAGTTTTATTTTTACTAAATTTATGAATGAAATTTAATTATGTATTTAAATTAAAATATAATTTCTATATTATATATATTTAATTGAATTTATTTTATGTAATGAATGATTATATTTATTTAATTATTTTTAAATTTTATATTAAAATATAATTAATTAATTGATAGATGATAATATAAATATAAAATATTATAAATATAATGAAGAATAAAATATAATCAAAATAATTTTAATGTAACAAAATAAGATAGAGTAAAAATATTAATATATATATAATTATTATAACATATATATAATTATTATAATTTAATTAAAATATTTTTTATATAATTTATTATAAATTTTAATTCAAATAATAATAAAACTTCATAATAAAAATTTTATTATAAAAATGAGATGCATAATAATAATAAAATTATATTATTAGAATTTTAAATAATATGTATAAAAATAGAATTATAAAAATGATATGTATAATAATAAAAAATTTATTAGAATTAAAATTATGTATTATAATAGATTTTTAAATAATATGTATAATAATATAATCTTAATATGATAAAATTTTTATTATAAACATAATATGTGTTAGACCCTAGGTTTTGATATATGAGTCACGTGTGAGTCAATATAAGTTATTTGCAAGTTTTTAATAGTATTTTTGTGTTGGTACGGACATACCGGTTTTGGTACGGGCGTACCAAATAACTTGGTTGAGTGGTATGACCATACGGCTGACCATACTTAGTCAGGACTATTTCATTGAGTTTGGTACGGCCGTACCATTGGGTGGTACGGCCATACGTGAGCTCGTAGGAAAATGGTTTGTCAGTAAACCTGTTTTGGTACGGACGTACCATTGGGTGGTACGGCCGTACGTGAGCTCGCAGGAAAATTGTTTGTCAGGAAAATTGGTTTGGTACGGGCATACCAAATGATGGTACGACCGTGCCACATTTCCCTCTCATTTTCAACGGTAAAATTTAAATCCGTATGGGCATACATGACTAGTACAGTCGTACGCGACGTTTAAGAAAGGTTTTAAAATACTTTCTAACGATTATTTTGTGTAAGAACTTTCATATCCTTTGATTCTAACAGCTATTTTCTGCAGAGCTTCTACTCCATTGAGCTTGTATTGTTTATAGCAAGTAAGTTAATTTGTATTTTATGTATTAAGCTATCAAATACCTTCTCTCCATTGTATTCCCATTGTAAAAGCTAGGGTTTGCTTTTAGTGGGTTGGTATGTGATTAATGCTTAAGCATTAATTTGTATTTAAGAGATTGTAAGGTTGATTCTTATAAAGGTTTGAGTGTGAGCCTTGAAAACACTGAGGTTTAGGATTTATTTGAGGAATCCGTGTTGTAAATCAATTGAGATTTAGTGGAACCCCAAGTCGAGACTTATAAGAAGTTGATGTATTCCGCAAAGAAGATTTTCATTTGGTATTAGAGCATTTTATGCTCATTGCTGAGAAGAAGTAACATTCTTGAGCTAAAGATCCTATGGCAATAAGTGAGAGTCAATCATTTACAAGACCCACATACTTTAATGGAACAGATTATCCGTACTGGAAGCACCGAATGGAAGTTTTCTTGGATAGCGGTGGAATTGAGCTGTACGACTTGATGGTGAAAGAGTACTTACCTCCAACAATCATAATTGATGGTGTTGTTTCTCTTAAGGATAGGAACAATTGGACAACAGAGGAATTAAATGCAAACTTTCGAAATAAAAAGGCAATGAACATACTATATTATGCCATAAATCATGAAGAATTTGGTCGAATATCACATTATGTCACAGCAAAGCAAGTGTGGACTGCCTTGGAGACTCATCATGAAGGAACTAATCAAGTTCAAAACAAGAAGATTCAATTGCTAACATATCAATATAAGTTGTTCAAAATGAAGGCAAATGAGTCAATTTCTGAAATGTATAATCGATTCATGGTGATTACAAATAGCCTAATGAAGCTTGGCAAGATGTATCAAAAAGAAGATATCAACAACAAAATCTTGCGGGTGCTGCCTAAGAAAGATTGGGAGGCTAGAGTAACATCCATCAAAGAAGTAAACGACTTGTCTATATTATCAATCGATGTGCTTCTCGGGAAGCTTCTTACATACGAGATTACCCTTAAGCAAGGGGTAGAAGAAGATAAGTGGAGAGGAATTGCACTTAAGGCTTCAAAAGAAGAAGATACCTCTTCCACAAGCGAAAGGGACCTTGAAGATGAAGTAGCTCTCCTTTCCAAACGTGTGAAGAACTTTCTTATGAAGAAGAAGAAGCTTGAAAAGGATGGCAAAAAGCCATTTGATCAAAGAAGGGACTTCAACCGAAAGGATCATCAACGGAGGAATCAAACCATTTGCTATGAGTGCAACAAACCAGGACATATGAGGAATGAATATCCTTGCCTTAACAAACCATCCAAGCCTTTCAAAAAGAAGGCATTGAAGGCTACGTGGGATGATGATAGTGAATCAAATGAGAAGATGTCCGATGATGAAGGAGCAACGAATCTTTGCTTCATGGCATTCCTAGATGATAAGGAAAAGGATGAGTTAACTACATCATCTCAATCTTATTATAGTAATGATGAGCTTAATAATGATGATGATTGTAGTACATTAGAAGCATTATTGGAAAAAATATGAACTTTTGGTTAAGAAGCACAAATCACTTAAGAATAAGCATGCATGCACAATTGAGGATAAAAATGTTTTACAAAATAAATTTGATTCTTGTAAAACAAAACTTGAGAGTCTTGAAAAAGAAAACAAGATTTTAAAAGATGAAAATGATAAGCTTTCAAAGGAAAAGGATTTGTTGAAAGACAATTTGTCTAGGTTTGAATAAGGTGAGGTCAAGATAGATACCATTTTAAAACACCAAAAACTTAATGGTAATAAAAAGGGTCTTGGATTTAATCAAGACTCCTCCTACACTTCTAAGGGTACAGTTTTTGTCAAAGCCTCCACTTTACAACAAAATCCAAATGATTTAAAAAGGAAACATGTTCACCCTAAGACTCATAGAGCACATAGGAATGTCAATAAGGTGCATCATTGTTCATGTTCTTATTCACATAATCATAATCATTCACATGCATCTAAAAAGAAATATGTGCACAATCATTCTAGGTTTAGAAATGTTGTATGTCATTATTGTAATAAAAAGGGGCATGCAACCAATAGATGCTTTATTAGAAAGATGTATTGGAACAATAATGTAGATGCTTCTAACTCTTAATGACCCAAGTACATTTGGGTA
>CANYBF011410719.1:0-15955 GCA_948192965.1 Dalechampia spathulata | reverse complement strand
GTTTCATAGGAAGAAATGAATTTTATGCCCCATTTCCCTGAGTTCGATACCCTTCTCACTCTATACTAAGTCCATAGAGACTAAGGGATTTATTTCTGTAGCAATTATTATTTTTATCACAACCCAAAATCCCTGCTTCAATTGACTTGACCACCGTGAGGTCCCTTTTGACTATAGAGGGTTCTGCAGATATTGCTGCTATTTTTTAGCTGTGTAGCCAAAAATCCATGGATACCTCATCATGGATAAGGGTAGCTGGATTTGGATTGCTGGTGCAATTCCTGTTTATCGATCCATCTGGTCATGGAGATTTGTTGATTGGGCCTGTTGTAAACCAGATGGTGCAGGGTTGGAACCCTTTTCCTATGATTATAGCAAAGATGATCCTTGGACTAGATAGAGTGAAGAGGCGACTGTTTGGGTGAGGACTTACATAGACTGCATCCCACTGCCATGATTTAGGCATTGCACGCACTATAGTCCTGCCAGAATCTATCACCAGTATGGTCATAGGCAGACTATCCCTCAGCTGATAGAGTTTGAGGGAGGGTGATTAGTGTCTCGCTTCTTGGAGCATATGGAGAGGACTTAACCTCATCGTAGGATCGTGCCAATGGAGATCCTAGGAGCCAAATCTGCTATAGATGAGGAGTATAAGCTGTGGGTACTATGCCACACCTGAATCCTATTTTGCAATAAGTTTTTAAGCAATAAAATTGCATGTAATAAAGAAAAACAATGCTTTGTGTTTGAAATTTGTATTACTTATGGCTAAGTTTATGAACAAGCGTTCCATTTGCATTAATGAGATTAAAACATTTACATGAAAAGTATTAAAATCAACACAAAGATTCTTTGATATGCATTAAACCTAACCCCTGTCGTTGACCAGCCTCACGTGAGATTTTTTTTAATCAACTATTTTTAATGCTCTCCTTTTACTTTTAAGAGCCCTAACTTTTGCATGAGTTGTCCAAGTGGATTTTCAACTCATCGAGCAAGCATTTTGGATAGGATGACCAAAATGCTTTTAAGAGCCCTAACTTTTGCTTTTAAGAGCCTTAACTTTTGCATGAACTGCCTATGCAGGTTTTCGGCTCACCAGGATTTTCATTTTTATTTTACCTTTCTATTGCCCTTTGCTCTAGATAAAATACTTCTTCAGTTGATCAAGATTGATAGATTTTGAGAACTCATTACCGTCCAAGTCTAAGATGCAGACAGCGCCTTTGAATAGGATCTTTTTGACTAAGAATGGGCCTTCCTAATTCGGTCTGAATTTTTTATGAGGATCGCGGATGGCTAGTCTGACTTGCTTCAAAACCAAGTCGCCTTCCTGTATAGCAACAGGCTTGACTTTTTTGATTGAATGCATTTACCATGCACTTTTGATAAACATATAAATGATAGAGAGCCTTCAACCGATTCTCATCAATAGTAACCAGTTGTTCATACCTGGCCCTTTTCCACTCAGCTTCTGGCAACTAAGATTCCAGAATGACACGAAGTGATTTCAGCTCCACTTTGATTGGTAATAAGGCTTCTGTTCTATAAACAAGAGAGTAGGGTAGCACCCATGGGACTCCTTAAAGTGGTTCTGTAACCCTATAAAGAAAATGAAAATTGCTCATGCCAATCTTTATAAATCTGCACTGCCTTGGCTAAGATACCCTTGATCGATTTATTGGCCGCTTCGACTGCGCGTTAGCTTGAGGGCGGTATGGAGAGGATTGGTTGTGCTCGATCCCATATCTTTCTAGCAAGTCAACTACATGGCCTTGGAACTGCACTCCATTATCAAACACCAAGTGATGTGGTATCCTATATCGGCATATGAGATTCTTCTATATAACCTTAGCAACCTGCTTTGCCCCCAGTTTACTATAGGATTCAGCTTCTACCTACTTAGAGAAGTAGTCAACAGCCACTAGTATGTATCGATGCCCGTTGGATGTGTTAGGATGAATCTCACCCATGATGTCAATTCCCGAAGCTAAGAATGGCCAAGGTGTTGTCAAATTTTGCAATTCAATTGGCGGTAGGTGACTCAGATCTCTATGAATCTGACATTCATGGCATCTCCGTATAAACTATATGTAGTTTGTCTCCATAGTGAGCCAAAAATATCCTTGGTGTAGGATTTTCTTATAAAGGGTGAATCCCTTCATGTGGGACCTGTATACATCAGCATGTACAGTGTGCATGACTGATTCGATTTCCTTCCCCGATATGCACTGATGTTATAGACCATCAACTGTTGGCAAAGTTGGTTGCTAGTCTGTGCAGAGCTAGCTTATCAGTCTTATTGGCTTCTTCCGGATAAGCACCAGTTTTTAGAATGTTCATAATATCTGCATACCATGGGATCCCATCTAGCTGGTCTAGTGCCATAACTTGCTCTCCTTCATAGCAAGGAATTCTTGATTACTCGATGAATATAGGCTAAACTTGACTCTGCAGTCACTCATAAACTGAAGCTAGTGTGGCTAAAGCATTGACCATCTGATTCTCTTCATGTAGCATGTGAATACATTGGCATGAGCTGAAGTTACAAACTATGAGCTTCATGTATTTAGCGTAAGGCTTGAGCTTTTCTTCTTTGATATCTCACTCGGTCCTGGATTGGTGAATGACAAGCATCAAATCACCAAATATCTGTATATCTTAGGCATCGATCGTTAGCAATGCTTCTAGCCCAAGCAGATATGCTTCATACTCAACCATATTATTGGTGATTGGAAAGCTCAGCCGCCTTGAAAGCATAATGAGTTTGCCTTCAGGAGTGATTAGCACAACTCCTATACCTGCAACTCTTCCGTTCACTGCACCGTCAAAGTGCAATTACCATTTTTGAACATCAACTGCCCCCAAGTGCTCATCTGGGAAGTCTAACTCAAAAGTTTCAGAGTCATCCATCAACTTGGATGCTAAGAATTTGGCAATTTCTCTGCCTTTGATCACCTTAGTTATGATGCACTGTACATCAAACTCTGATAATAGGATCAACCACCTAGAGAGTTTCCCTACCAGTGAAGGAGCTGCATACAAGTACTTCATAGTGTCAACCTTGAAGATTGCCTGAACTTGGTCTGACTGGAAATAATATCTGAGCTTCTTGGTGACCCAGACTATAGCCATGCATAGCTTTTCAATAGTGCTGTACTTGCATTTAGTTGGCAGCAGCTTCTTACACAAGTAGTAGATAGCATGCTCAACTCTGGCTTCATTCTTCTGAGCCATCATAGTACCCACTGACTCCTCTTCTAATGCTAGATAGAGTAGTAATGGTTTTCCTAGCCGAAGTGGCTACAGGATCGACGGGTTGGAGAGCTAATGCTTCATCCTCTCAAATGCAAACTGGAAGTTCTCATCCTAAACCATAGGCTGATTCTTCCTTAAAAGTTTGAAGATAGGCTGACACATGGTAGTGAGCTTGGCAATGAATCTACTGATATACTAGAGCTATCCCAGGAATCCCCTGACTTTGGTCTCACTTCTAGGGATAGGCATCTCAATGATTGACTTTTCCTTATTAGGATCCACTTCAATACCCCTTTGACTGACAATGTAACCCAATAGCTTACCGGATGTCACCTCAAATGTGCATTTCTTTGGGTTCAGCCTGAGTCCATATTTCTTAACGCGTGTGAGAAATCTATCAAGAGTAGCTGGGTTCTCTTCTCTGGTGGGAGACTTCACCATCATATCATCCACATAGACTTCAACCTCCTTGTGGATCAAATCATGCAACAAGGTTGTTCAAGCCAAAGGGCATGACCTTGTAGTAGTAGGTCCCCCATTCTATGATGAAAGCTCTCTTCACCTTATATGTAATTGCCATTAGGATCTGATTGTACCCTAAAAATCCATCAGTAAAAGAATACATAGTGCTAGTAGCTGCACTATCAACTAGCACATCAATATGAGGTAAAGGGAAATCATCCTTTGGGCATGCTTTGTTCAGATCGTTGTAGTCTATACAGACCCTGACCCTTCCATCTTTCTTAGGAACCGGAACCACATTGGCCAACCATTCTGGGTAGTCAACCACTTTAAGGAATTTAGCATCTAACTACTTTTGGATATCTTCCTTGATCTTCTGAGCCCACTTTAGTCAGAGGCACCGTAGTTTCTGCTCAATTGGCTTGAACCCAGGCTTGGTTAGAATTTTATCTTCTGCAATAGTTCTGTTGACACCCGGCATATCTTCATAGCCTAAAGAAAAGGCTTTTATATGCTTTTTCAATGTACTGATTATTTCTATTCTTTTTTCAGAAGTCAAGTCTAATGCAATCTGGAGTAGACATGGCTTGTCATCTATGTTAATGTTAACATTTTCAATGCATGATGCATTAATGTCAAAAATGCTCATGTAATGCTCATGCTCATGCAAAATGCTATCAGAATACATATTGTAAATATAAGCAAAGTTATTCTTCATTGCATTATATTTAGATGGGATTACATCATCATAAAAAAAAAACAAAAATTGGGACATCATTGTCCTTATACAACAGCTCCTCAAAGGTGCTATCCACCAGAGCAGCAATGTCTTCATAGACCTTTGGCAGTAGTAGGTCCTCCACGTCCAAGTTCTACAGCTTGGCCCCCAGTGCAGCAACTGTAGTGATTTCTGGCTCTAGGCGATGGATAATGAGATCAACAACGTCACCAAAGATCTAAAAAGCATCATCAGGGCTGATAGTGAAGGAAGTAGCAATGGATTTCTTGGCTACTATCAGGGCTGATAGATCATAGACATCACCAAAGATGGTGAACTATTACTCAAAGAGGTCATCTGAGTTAGGCAACTTAGTGGGATGGTCATACTGTGTCTCTCCTTGGATGAAGATGACTGTCTTGCATTCCTCTAGCTTGTCTGAGGTGTAAGGATAAAACCCAATGTAGTACCTCTCTTCCCACATGGCTATAAGGATGTCAAACTCTACCAGACCCTGCTGGTACTGGCCTAAACCTTTGCCAAGCATAAAGTTCATCATTTCCATCATCTTCTCCACAATGGGACTCGATTGATATGAGTATGATTCAGGTTCTCCAATGGTCATGATCTAAAAATCAGTCATGAAAGGGACATCTTCCTTGATGCAGGCTAAAGCAACATCATCATCAGTAGTAATAGTAACCACACTTTTGTTATGTGGGAACTTGATCTTCTAGTGCAAGGTGGATGGAACACCTCCTAGGGGATGGAACCATGGTCGGCCCAATAGTAAAGCAAATGACACTGGAATGTCAAGAACTATAAACTCCACCACTGATTCGTTCGGCCCGACTGTGACAGTAGCAGTGAAGGTATCGATAACCTCCCGTTTAGAATCATCATAAGCTCTGATGATAGTCTTGCATGGATTCAAGTCTGAAAGTTGAACCCCAAGATTGGGCAACACTTTGAGTGGGCAGACATTTATACCTAAACCATCATCCACCATGACGTAAGGAGTGGAGAAGTTCATGACATTCACCCTGATGAAGAGTGCTTTGTTATGGCAGATACCCTCGATTGGTAGATCCGCATCAGAGAAAGTGATCATACTGAATGGTAATTACCGATTTACCAGCTGACTCTTCATGCTGAAGGTAGAAGCAGATGGAGAGATTCTTATGCTTGAGAGTGCATCGACGATGGCCTGTCGATGTTGTTGGGAGGATAGCACTAAGTCCCAAATGCTAATGTTAGCTTGGGTCTTCTTCAGCTGCTTGATGATAACATTATCAGGCTGAGCAACCTAATCAGCTAGTTGTAGAGCTAGAACATTGCTTGGACCAGCCTTGTCCTTAGTGGGTCTAGCCTCGATCAGCTTTTTAGGAGCTTCTGGCCTCTTCCCAAGATCGGGAGGAGTGAATACTTTACCGCTGTGAGTCATGTTGCAGACTCGAGAGGACATCTTGTTAGCACCTAACCCTTTCTACTATTTGGTCAGTTTTTATGCTGGCTTAGCTGCCTTGGGGGTCCCTTCTTTGAAGCCTAATCTTATGATGATTCAAACTTAGTGGAATTCTAAGTAACTATAGACTCATCCTCTAAACTATCATACCATATGTCAATGGCACCAATGTCGAACCCCCCATCGGGTCGGAAGGTAATATCGGGTAGCTGAGCAATCTCTTCACTACCGAGAGGAGTGAAAGAGTTAAGAACCAGGGATTCTAGCAACCCTGATTGGAGCATGTAGGTGTGGTTGGCTTTGTGGTAGTTAGGCAATGGGTTTGTCTTAGTTGATGGTTTGGATTTCTCAAGGTCTTTGATTTCACCAGAGTCAATGAGGTTCTGAATGACCAATCTAAGAGAGTGACAGTCATCAATGTTGTGGCCATGATACTGGTGATAATGGTAGTAGGTTTTGGTATCCACCAAGGCTGGGGGTGGTGTTTTAAAGTTTGGCTCAAGTGGCTTGATGAGCTTGGCTTTGAGGAGATGCCCGAAAACCTTGGAAAGTGGCATTCCAAGATCTGAGAACCTTTGGGATGTGGTAGTGTTTTGGAGTGGGGTTTGGTGTTTGCAGGGCATTAATGTAGTGAGGTTTTTGCTGTGTTTAGGTGTAAGTGGCGGTTTTGGGTTTTATGAAAGAAGGCTCATTTTTCTTACCCTCAGTTTGTTCTATCCATTGGCCAACAGAGTAGATGTCCTTAAAGGTGTGGAATGTCTGATACTTCAGCTTATCCTGGTAGAGTAGCAGTGACCCCATGATGAGCTTATTGATCATATCAGATTCAGATGGCTTATGTCTGACTAGTGCAGCTTTGTCCATCCATCTGCTAAAGTAATCCATGAAGGACTCATTGGTTTTTTGCTTAACCATTTCCAAATCCATCAAAGTTACATCAAATCAGGATTTGAACTCGTACTGTTTACAGAAGGCAGTACAAAGAGGTTCCCACTCAGTCGTGGTCACCTTGTTCAGACTATGATACCAGGCTAGCGCTGGTCCTTCTAATGAGATGAAGAAGAGTCAGATTATTTGATCATCTGACAGGTCTATAGTACTCATCATTATGGTGTAAGTCTTCAGATGGTTCTTTGGGTCCCCAACTTTGCTGTACTTAGGAACATCATAGAGCTTGAACTTAGTAGGTATCCCCTTGATATCTCAGACGGAGAACTCATCAAAGTCCAAATCAGACCCCATGCCTTTGGTCTTCATGATAGTGTGCAGCTATTCTATCTTCTATTCCAAGATAGTGGTCTCATATTTCCAAACATCATGCATATGGAATAATACATCATCATCAGTCTCCATGTCATATAGGTTGATGCGTTTCCCCTTTTCCTTGATAGGAGCTGGTGGGGTGATGAATTCACCAGGATTGAGAGCCTCCTAAATCTGCTGTTGCAGGAGAGTCTTGAAGTCATCATTCAAGAGCTTGGCCACAGACTAATCAATGAGCTTTTGAACTACAGCAAGTGTGGCCTCATTTAGTATCGAGGTAGGAGGATCAGATCAGAGTTTGACATGGTCTGTACATGATAGAAAGAGTTAGCATGAATGCATGAGTATGCACATGTAGTTGTATATGGTACGCTTGATATGACACATAGGATGTATGCATGACCTATGCTAGAAAACATTTGATGTTATGGTTGCGTAACAAAGTGGGTTAGCATGTGTATGCGTGGGATGTACGTGATGCATTACGTAGAATGTATACATGACCTATGCTAGGAAACATCCAACATTATGGCTGCAAAAGAAAATCTGTTAGAAGATTGCATGAGTATGCATGTATGCATGTTGGACAAAAAACATGAAACGGTTAATGAACATATAGCACACAGCAGCGTTCCCTACCACCCTTATACCTCCACGAGAATTGGTCATTCAATATCTCCTATCCTAGGTGGGATACTAGCCCAGAGTTACACTGGGAACTCGAGGCGTGATTCTCTCAATAAAGCAAGAAAAAGGTTTGATTGTTGCTCGATCATATGAGGGATTACGACTAAAACCCGATAGCATTTTGACCTAGTCGTATTGCTATGATAAGTAGATGTCGATGGAATTATCACAAGGTTATGCAACTATACAGAATCATGAAAGGATTCTGACTCTTAGCAGAGTAATACGAGCATGATCATATTGTTATGATAAGAGTATGCCCATGGAATAGTCATGAGTTTATGCAACCATACAGAATCATGAAAGGATTTTGACTCTTAGTAGAGCAATACGAGCATGATCATATTGTTATGATAAGAGTATGCCTGTAGAATAAGCGTGAGGTTGTGCAACCATATGGAATCATGAAAGGATCCTGACTCTTAGCATAGCAATATGAGAATGATCATATTATTATGATAAGAGTACGCTCGTGGAATAAGCATGAGGTTATGTAACCATATGGAATCATGAAAGGATCTCAACTCTTAGCAGAGCAATACAAGGGAGGGAAACAGGCCGGGTCTATGCAAATGCACTAACATGATAGGGCAAAGATCCATATAGCATGCAATAATGGGCCTAGTTTGAAATATTGCTAGGCTTACTACATGGGCTTTTAGTCTGGTTTTGAGAACAAGCTAAGGTCCCCCGCCACATTGTCCATAACCTATCCAACCAAATGGAATCATCGATGGTTATCAGTACAATGCAGCAAGTGGTGAACATAGATTCACTTTTCCAAGGAGTCGAATGGAGTCCAAGGTACTCACTCACCCACAATCATCGGCTTAACAATTATACACTTTGTATACACACTCTAATCTCTAAGTCTGGTTATTAAAATCTGTGAATCTTAACATAATAAGTTTCTAGCGTAATACATTCATCTTACTCGTAAGGTTAGTTTTAAGAAGTGCTTCCTATGCTTAGTAATATTATCAAGGTTGTACCAAATTTATGTTATTACCAGCAACATAAAATTCAATTCATATGGTTCTAGGTTGGGTCTAACCTTCCAAGGTAACATACTTTTATCAAAGCTACTGCATACTTACACACGTCTATTGCTTACTTTTTTTTCAACTTTCTACCACTGTATACATATGTAGGTTCGAGAGTTTTGGTCTTAATCTAATATCTTTATTTCAAGCATACTTTCATTTCACCATTAGCTACTGGTATATGCCTATTTTACTTTAAATCCATGGTTTGTATCAGTTGTTTATCACTTAATTCTTACATTAGCCATACTTATTTATTTAACATATTTATGGTCCAAGAACTTAACTATCCAAGAAGATTGCAGCTAAGACTTCCTAATTTTTCTAGTAATTTATATTATCTAATGGGTCAGCCCACTAATATTCTTGTTAATATTTTATTTATATGCCAAAAATTGTCCCAAGGTTAATGTGGTGTTAGCTCTTATTAGTGACCCTATTCGGTCTAAGAGAAGGTGTGATCCATGCATATCAATCACTCTCAAGATAGCAACTTCTTGTGTCAATTTCTCACCCATTCTTGGCCAAGAAATTATTGCCATAACTTACAACATGACTTATAATATCATATCACCAGTTACAAAAATGTTGAGCTTTAACACTAGAAGTTTCTCAACCAGCTTTTAGATCTAATAACATTAACTGTGGATTCTTATTTTAGTGAGTTTAGCACTTGCAGCATGCATATACAACTATGACAATACCACAAATAATTTCCTAATTCTAGAAACAATTTATATAATCTAGCGCATCTGAGACTTTGTTTATTTCTTATTAATTTAAAGTCAACCACTCATAAAAGGGATTTATTATTATTTAGCTAATTATTAATGCTTAAATATAAGTTCATATTATAGGTGCATTTCCCTTGAGACACACGTAGTAATTTATCAATTTGGCTACTAATCATTAATCCTAATTCTTTAAAATGTTCCTTAACATTCTATTTGCATTTCAGCTTGTCATTTCCCAACTTATCCTAAGTCAACTTCCCATTTAATCCTTAACTGCTTGGTTCAACACCAAGACTTTACCATACAAATTGGGTACATCTAAGATTTAGAATATTTCTTAATTCTCTCTCTACCTAAAGCTGATTCTTTCAATATGGCAACTAACATGAACATATTGATATGCACAAACAAGATTCAGTAGCAGTAATTTCAATATTCATATCTAATATAATGCATTTTTAGAATAAGTCTATTACATATGTAACTGGTGTAACATGCTCCTGTAGTATAATTAATAACCTCCTAAGAAAATCATTAATTACACTACAAAGGATGCATGATTTTTTTTTTGCAATATAACATTTGCTATAGTAAATTGCTAAGTACCTCTACTATAGTAATTGCTACAAGATCTCTACTATAGTAACTACTACAGTATCTCTGCTACAGTAACTACTACAGTATCAATATGTATATACATTATCATACGTCATCATGTCATGCACATATAGTGATAAATCCATCATTCATACATAATTACATCATCATGCATCATCATCATGTTCATCTCAGTAAAACATAGTTAAACTATATGTAATTACTATAGTATCTCTATAATTACTACAGTATAGTTGCTACAGTAACTACTACAATATTAATACATATATACATTATCATACGTTATCATGTCATGCATATATAGTGATAAATCAATCATTCATACATAATTACATCATCATGTTCATCTCAAGAAAACATAGTTAAACTATATGTATATACATCACAACACATAATAAATACTACTACTGAAGGAGTATGAAAAGTGCTACATAATGAGAATCACATCTTAGTGTACATTATAAAATTTTGAACTACTTTTAGGATAGGGCTTCATGTAAGTCCAAACCTTTGCTAACTGCAGATCAGCTACTCTCGTTGCTCTCCAAGTGAACTAGGTCCTGCGTTCATCCAATGACAAACGTTGAGTATATAACTCAGTGATGCTAAAAAAATATGTGTACATGATATAAACTAATACATCAAATAACATATAAGATTGAAACATAGGTAGAAATCATAAGATAGTATATTAGTATCATCTCATTATATATATATATATATATATATATATATATATATATATATTTATCATCCTGCTATCTCAATTAACTATAAATCATGTCATTAATATAAGAATAAATACTGCGTTATGCACATTGTAACTTTTCCTGTAAGAAATACCATATAGAAATATTATCGTCTATGTTCATGCACATGAACAATATATGTATGTTTAAAGTACTTCATCATCAACAACTTTTGCATTTGCAACATGTACAAAGTGCAGGATTTAGATTGGAAATGGAAAAGAAGAAGGAAAGGAAATGTGGTTTGTAGGGTTTAGAGGAAGAAGAGAAAATGTCATCCAACACTCTTACTAATTCATTTAATTTCTCTTTTAATTAAGTAATTTGCATGAAGTCAAGGAAAGGTCCAATCATATGGTGACACTTGTCACCATCCTATTGATTCCTTCCTTAATTTCATTTCTTTTCCATTTTCTTTAATGTTTTTCTTAAATTATCATGTCATATATCTCATACATACATAACTTACATCACATATGCTACATACATAATTTTACTTTCCAAAAATACCTCTCTCTATAGGTAAAATTACCAAAATACCCTTACTTTCAACTTAACATATTCTTAATTGTAACTTCATTTATACTTTTTAATTTACATTCTAACATATACTTTCTCATCATATAACATTTGTACCATGCATAAACATTGCTTTTCACTTATGAATTTCACTTTTTAAGTATCCTTTAAAGCATTTACCAAAAGCATGTTAAAGAGGCATCCTATGTATATTTTCACTTCATTTCTTGTCTTTCCTTTCTAATTTTCATGTCTTATAGAATTTTATTCATCCATAACACATTCAAAACGTATGTTCCATATCAAAACATCCATAAAATCATTATGCATTCATGCATCATTCATTCAATCATTCTAAGTCATGCAAACATGTAAGGATGCTATGAATGCGGATGTGATAAGGTTACAAATAGGTTCCCACTTATTTGGTTATTCCTGATGATTTCCAAGAAAAGGTATACTTTCTACTTTCTCTATATAACTTAATCCATTTTATACAGCTTAAGCTTTAGGAAGAATTATGTTAAGTATTTCACGTATAACAATCTAGCACTAGAGTTATTTCAATATGCAACACTTCCCTTTACCGCCTCATAAGCATACATCGTACAATTCTGTTATGAGTAACACACTTAGTTATCTCAAAAGGTCTTGATTAGCTACTGATTTACATATAGGAGCACACTTCTTTATCAGTAAAATGGCTACATCTCTAGTTTTTACACAAAGATGGACCATAATCAACATATTCATAAGGTAACGCACTCACTAAACATACTAATCTTCATTCAATGTCTCAGTTCCATAGTTTGCTAACTAATAAACATAAATAATAATGGTAATGAATGCATATACATTCAAGAAGGGACACACACATCATTCTTTCTATCATCACTCATTGCACTAAAAACAAGCATTTGCATGGTTATAATTCAAGTTCATAGAGGCCTAAAACTCACTGGAACTTGGCTAATTTAAGGGTGGTTCTCGATAGCAACCCAACTTTCTTTCCCTTCTCTAAAACCTTCTATTCTTGTATCTCATTGTCTCACTATTTCCCTTAAGCCATTTCACTTACTTGTTTCATATTGATCTTTAATTAATTAATCCAATCTGGTTATGTACCAATACTCCACCCTCTGTATGTTTAATCAATTCTAATAAAGACTCTTGTTGTTTAGTTAATATGTTTATAGTTTTACTACTAGATTCTGATGTATCTGTATTTAGTTCATCTATCTGATCTGTTTCCTCTTTTGTGTCATACAGAGTTTCATTTTCAGACTCTAAATATAGTTCATATAATTGATTTAATACATATCCCTCTAGACTTAATTCTTGTAGTTTTTTTTATTGAATTTACATAATCTAGATATGGATCCTTTTTTACCACAATTATAACATTCTAAGTCTTTATACTTTTTACACGTTTTATTTTTCCTAAAATATTTTTATTACTAGGCTTTCTATATTTATTTATCTTAGGTTTTCCATAATAATTATCTTTATAAATTTCTTCTTATGATATTTTTTATAAGGTTTTTTATGTGATTTTCTACATGTTTTTAAACATTGCCTTTTATAGTCATTATATTTTTAAGTTATACTATAATCAAATTATTTACAAAATGATCCTAACTCTTGTTTTATTTTACGTATTTCATATTTTAATGATTTTTGTAATTTTATATCCTAATAAATTTTTAGACCTTCTTTTTGAATTATACTAATTAATTGACCATATGTTAATAAGCTATAAGGTATAGGGTTCCCTACTTCTTGTTTTATATTATTCCTTACTTTTTCTCCTAGGAGAAATGGAAGTCCAGCTAAAAGCTTTTCTTTCCAAAAATCCTGATTAGAGTTTTCTTTAAGCATTATACGAGTTAAAAATGTCATTTTATAATTCTGAAAATCATTTAATTTTTTACATCTAAGGTTACTTAATAATTATGTATTTTTATCTTTTAAATGATCTAGATCTCCTATAAAATGTAATGATATAGTTAAAATTAATGTGGATACAACATCTTGTATATTATTATTATTTTCATCTAATAAAGGTGTTCCATCTTCATAAGTTTTTATGGTATTTAATATTTCTAAGTGTTGACTATCTATTAAGTGGTTATCTTACCAACCTTTTAGTTGACCTGTGAAACTAGTAATTATAAGTTCTACTATAGTTTTATCACTAGTATTTATTTATGTTCTATACGCATTAGCAACCATAGTCATTTATTGTAATAAGCTAAGTATATTGTATTTAGATAAGTTATCTATATTCCATTAGTATATAAAAGAAACATTGTATTTATATTATGATAATATATTTGGCCTATCATTTATACTAAGGTCTGGTGCTGATACAATCTGTTGATTATGAGTTATATAGTTTATTTGTGGACTTAATGTATTACTAAATATTTCTAAATCCTTAGTTTCAGGGGAAGAGTTTTCCTCTGATTCTGAAGTTATATCTTATGATACTGTATTAATTATCTATGTTTCAAAAGTTAAGGCTATATTTGTATGTTCTTTTTTTACTATTTTAATAAAATCATAATTTCTATCTTCCTTAATTTCTTTTTGACTACTAACAAAAATTTGATATGGTTTAAAAACATGAGTTTTTAATTTCTTTTCTTCAATACTCTTTTCTATTTTAACTTCTTTACCTTTCATGGATTTTTCTATTCTATTTAATTATTTTCCTATACTACAAAGATTTGCGTTACTAAAGTTATTTTGTTCTAATATTTTTCTTTATGGATCATCTTCTATTCTAATTTTAAATGATGATATAACTATTTCATGATCTCCATAATAATTATAGGTGATTATGGTGAAGAACTAATCACATACATCTAGATTCTGTAAATTTAATAAAAAAACTATAAGAATTAAATCTAGAGGAATCTGTATTAAATAAAATATATGAATTCTATTTAGAGTTTGAAAATGAAACTTTGTTACACCCATAAATAGGGGGTTAGTAGGATGAGAGTATAAGTTATAACAAACGAACTAATGACATAATATGTAATTTGAGGAAAAATGAACTTAAGCTTATATTAAGTTACACAAGCATAATCGAGTCAAAAATGAAAACTAAATAGTATGTATTCGAGTCAAGGAGTATGATAGGATAGAATAATATTTAGGATAGAAGCTAAGTTAAATATATGAATTAAAAATATTAAATTAAAATGTGCTTGAAAGTGGAGGATGGGTGACCTCCCCGGGATATGCACGATTTTCAATCACATAAGCTGTTTTAAACAATTCAAGCTATGGAATCTTATCCAGAGTAAATTGAGGATTCTATTAAGTTATTCAGAGGTGTTCGGGATTGAAATATAGCTAAAGATATCAGAAAGGACATAAATGGTATTAATGGAATTATTACGGGTAAAGTTGGAAATATGGAAAATTTGTAAGGGTAATCTTGAAAAGTCCAATTTTAAGGATCAAATTGGTAATAATTACATTTGAGAGATTGATTTAAGATGTTTTAAAGTTTATGGAGGGACTTGATTGGTAAAATTGAAAGTTTGAGGGCTAAAGTACAATTTCTCATAAATTTAAGGACTAAAGTGGTACTTTTTTCCAACTTAAAGACTTCTATTTATTATATTTATTAAATTAAGTAAGAAATAAGAGAGGGGAGGAGAGAAAAGTCAAAATTTTGGAGGGGTAAAAGAAGAAGAAGAAGAAAATCATTTTAAGGTAATTTCTTAACCATTTTTCATGAAATTTTTTTAAAGATTTTCATAGAAAAAGTAGTAATTTTCAATTCTCTATCATTTGGTATAAGTTTTACCTTAGGAAAGTTGAAGAATAAGTTGGTAGAAGTAAGTGAGAGATTAGGGATTTTTGGGGATTTCTTGATTAAGGTAGATTTAAGTTAATTTTAAGCTAGAATAAGGTAGAATAACATGTAGTTACTATGAATTAAGCTTTAGCTTGAATTAAAATGATATGAAATGACTCTTATAAGGAATGAAGGTTTAGGCCAAGCATGTGTTCTTTAGGAAAATGTAATTTAGTTTGATTAAATGATGGATAATGGAAGGAATTTTGTTTAAATTAATTATTATAATAAGAAATATGAAAGAATGGAAGTGAAATGATGAAAATGTATGTTTGTATATTTGGTCAAAGAGGGGTATGCATATAGGTGAAGGGTTTGATGAGGAATGAATGTGTTTAGGTGTAAATTAGAATGAGCAATGATGATTTGAAGTATTAGAAGAGTATAGAATTCATGAAAAACCAATGTTATCTAAGGACATTTGACGCGGAACCCAATGGCAATTATGCCACAAACCCACACGTACCTAAGATATAGCTCCAATGGTAGAATAAACCCCCGCCCTATTGAACCCCCAAGCTAGCAAGTATGGAAACGCAAATGATAAGGCTTAATGGAAGAA
>CANYBF011410643.1:0-22813 GCA_948192965.1 Dalechampia spathulata | reverse complement strand
TTATCTCTTTTATCCATATACATATATATATTTCATAATTATTAAAAATCATTAAAATTTATCAGAAATTTTAAATTTTATTAAAATTCATGTTATTGTAATAATTAATCACTATTTATTTTTTATTTTTTAATAATTGATTTAATAGCTAAAATTATTATAAAAGCTATTTTATATTATATTAATTTATGCATATTAAAATTAGTAATGACAAGAGAGGCCGCGTTGCAGCTTACATGAGGAAGCACATTAAAGAATGGTGTGACTCAGCCGTAATAAATCTAAAAAGTTGTACCTTATTAGCTATATATATATATATATATATATTTCTAGAACAACCAGACTTATGATTGCTATCCTTATGAATTCTGTCAATTAATTGCCTCATTAATCTTATAAAATAACATCCATCACCTCGTTGCATGGTTGTGAAAAAAAACAAAGACAAAGTTTGGAATGTTATTGATGATAATTTTTAGATTTCTATAATTAAATATTTGAAAATTATTGATATTGTAAGTGATTAATTTAATTTTAATATTTTAAAAATTATATATTAAATTCTCATATTGATATTCAAAATCTTAACAAAGAGCAGTGATAAATTAAGATATTAATTCATATTAGAATTAGAAGCAATAATTCTCTCAGGTATAATTTTGGCATTAAATGGGTTGAAAATTGAACTGCTGCATTTTTTTGCATGACCATGAGAGGAAGAATCGACATCGTTCTGGTTTCCTTACAGTGATTAAGCAATCTTTCCGACAAGAAAAAGGAGAATGAAGTCATATACCACCCAACTAGATTTTGATTTTTTTTTAAAAAAAGAAAAGATTGGACGTATTCAAACTTCAAAGGCTGTGAGCATGGCTGTAAAAGATCGGCTTTGTCCTGCTGCTATAAATACAACAGTTTGGACCCAACCGCTAAGCTCAGCGTACTGCCCGTAAACACCTTTTACACGCTTATCTGCCCTACAAAACAAGCAAACCAACAGCAACTTATCATCTTTTTCTTCTTCTGTTACTTGTAAATCTCCTCTATTCCATCCTGTTTGTTTATCTGTTCTTGATTCTGCAGAATTTGTCATCTTTGAAGGTTCAAAAGGACGATTTTTTTTTTTTGCAGTTCCTTGTTTCCTTCTGATTCATTTTCTTGCCACAGTTTCTCTGTTTTGTTCCCGTCGGAAATTACCAACAACATGGAAGGAACGGAAGTAAACAACGTTTCTTTTGGATACAACAATATTGGATCCTCACTATCTCAACTGATCTTAGCCGGAGGCAACAACAACACTTTAGATACTATCTTTTCTCATTGCCCACCGGAACCAACAGTCTCCTGTCCTGTTTTTGAGCCTTTAGGTTCTTCAGTATATCTCCGTCAGCGAGATCTCTTGCAGAAGTTCTCCGAAGAAAGCAGAGCAAACACAACTACAACTGTTAGTGGTTCTTTCTCTCGCAATTGGCTTACTGACCCACTTCAAAGTTCTATTGGGAAAATCAATCATTCAGCTCCTTGCAAGAAAAAGTTATACAGAGGGGTGAGACAGAGGCATTGGGGCAAATGGGTAGCTGAAATTAGACTCCCTCAAAACAGAACGAGAGTTTGGTTGGGTACTTATGATATGGCAGAAGCTGCTGCTTATGCTTATGATCGTGCAGCTTATAAGCTTAGAGGCGAATATGCACGATTGAATTTCCCTGATCTCAAAGATCCAAGTAAGTTAGGATTCACCGACTGTAACAGATTAAATGCTCTGCAGAATGCTGTAGATGCCAAAATTCAAGCTATCCGACAGAAGTTGAAGAGAGAAAGAACCAAAAAGAAGGCTTCCAAGAAGAGCAATCTTGACGGAAACGGTGGTGTGAGTGACAATAAACCAGTGAAGGTTGATTCAAGTTCACCATCCCCATCTTCATCAGCTGTATCAGCCACTGTGTTTGGTGATAAATGGATTAATCAACAGGTTGTTGATTCATCACCAACTATATCTGAAGACGGAATCTGGAAGAGTGAGAACTCTTCCACTTCTACAGATGGTCCATTTCTAATGCCAGGAGACAAGGAATTTGACGACTGTTTACTTGCAAGAATGCCTTCTTTTGATCCTGAATTGATCTGGGAAGTTCTTGCAAACTAAGTTTCCTATCAGAACCTGATCAAGGAGATAAGGGTGTTGACAATCACATGCTCCTTGTCTCCGGCGGTTGTATTCAACATGACTAAGTATGGTTTTTGTTCATGTTTTAGATCAATAGGTTTCTCGTATTTTTGTAAACTTTGCCTTTGTTTTTGTATGAAGGCATTGGATATTATTATCTTACAACACAGCCTACCATTGAGACAATAGTAGTTATGTATTAATCACCAATAGATTTAAGGTTAAGCACGCCATTACTATATTTGTGGGTTCTATTTACGCTAATTAGGCGATTTGAAGACAACTAGAGACTAATCAAACGGGCCCTCGAAATGGAAACCATCGGCGTGGAACATTGGTAACGATCACTATCCAAATGGAAAAGGGTAGAGAACATGGGTTGTGTTTCTCCCATGATGAAATCCAACATGACTTATTTTACTTGCAGTTCGGTTTCCTATCAAGAAAGTGAAGGCACCCACGTTTTCTCTACCTATCCTCTTACTCTCCATGCTTATTAATGACTGCAAGAAGACATGGTCCTTGTCTTCTTCGACCATACTTGGAAATACACCCACAAAAATGCTTCCTTGGGCTAGCGTTTATGCTTATTGCAGATGGGCAGGCACTGCCCGATAATCCAATAACAAAATTAAATATCATCTATGATTTATTTATGATATGTTTAAGCATATTTAATGAAAAAAATATCTAAATAAATTTAATAAAATATTCTTTTTAAGGAATTTCCTGATTTATATTGAAGTAAAATTGATCTCTAGTCATATATTTTTGTGCACATTCATTATTATATAATACATATAAAAAATGTTAAATTTTTAAAGATTATAAAATAAAATTGGTTGTATTTTTAATTCTCTATAGAGATTTTTAAAATTTTTTTGAAAATGCTGAAATTGTTTTAAAAATTTCAGAATTTCAAAACAATGGATTTTTTAAACAATTTATAAAAATAATGTCTTTAAAGTTTAATATAATTTTATTTTAAATTTACTTTACTATATTCAGATTTATTTCAATTAAAAATCTATTATTTTTAAAAATATTTATAAAAATAATAATTGTAAAATTAATAAACAAATATTTCCGTAATTATCCCTTTTCTAAATAGTATTGTAATTTCACATGCACTGGACCGTACAGTATGGGCCTGTCTTCACGAAATGTTTGCCTAATAACCATATGAATAGGCTTATAACAAATGGATTGGCCCATCTAGTCTCTGCTCAGATGCAGAAAAACGGCGACGTTTCAAGCTGTTTCGGGGAGAGAGCAATATCGAATTCTATATGTCCAGTCCTTCCTTCTTCTGTTAAAAATCAGCATCAGAAAGGCTTAAAAAACAGCGCAAGTTGAAAAGTGCGGATAAGATAGCTTAAAAATAAAATATATTAATAAAATAATAAAAATTAGTGCAAGTTGCCATTTATTTTTATTATTATTATTATTTTTTAAAGCCAAGCCAATGGGAATAAACTCTCCTCGGCCTTTCGCTATTGGAGGAGCTGCAACCTTCTCTATTGGTCGCCGTTGTCGTGGCGATGATTTTTGTTTTCTTCCGTTGAAAGCCTCCGCTCGCCGATCTGTTTGACTTCTTTCTCGTTTTTCTTTTTTTTTTCCTTCCGATCAGAAGGTTTGCTAAGATGGTTACGACTGATTACGTGACCGTCAACGGCAATACTAACGCTAACAATGGTGCCTTTAGCAAAATGGAAGACGATTACATAAGGCGGCACCATAAACACGACGTCAAAGATAATCAGTGTAGCTCTTCTCTTGTTAAACATATCAAAGCTCCTCTTCCTCTTGTAAGTTTCTTTTTCCTGCTTAATTTGTGGTTTGTTTTATCAGGATTTTTTGATTTAATTGTAATTAAAATTGATTGAATAGATCTGACTCTGAAATTTTTATGTTTTTCTTTGTTGTTTCAGGTGTGGTCTTTGGTGAGGAGATTTGATCAACCGCAAAGGTATAAACCGTTTGTGAGTAGGTGCATTGTGCAAGGCGAGCTTCAGATTGGAAGTGTTAGGGAGGTAAACGTTAAATCGGGACTTCCGGCTACTACTAGTACTGAACGATTGGAGGTTTTAGATGACGAGGAGCATATTTTTAGGATCACTATTGTTGGCGGTGATCATCGTCTTAAGGTAAATTACTAATTGAATTATTAATTACCTATCTGTTTTGCTTGCTCTGAGTTCGCTACAGGTGTTTAAAATGTTAGATAAGTCAGAATCAAATATGGAATATGCTATTACATATTCAGGAGAATATTTTCTAGTTACGGATGACTGTGGCTATTTAAAAATGAGAGCATAAATGTTGAGATCTTTCAGAAAGCAACATTTATGGTGTAGTGTTCGGGAAGTCTAAACCTACAGGACTTTCATTTCAGTTAATTCTTGAGTTTTGAAAGGTGATAATTGCCAGAATCGAATTCATTCTACTTGAGAAGTGATTTGGAAGAGACGAATCATGCCTTGCATGATTTTGTAAGGTGGTTTATTTCTTAAATATGAATTTTACATTGTGAGAAGCACAGTTAATTTTGTATAGGACTTGAGTTAACTGTTATTTGTATGGTTTTGTTGAATGTGTGTTAGCATGTTCATATTCTCATGCAGGTTTGCTTTGCAAAAGATGACATGCTATGTTGCGTTCAGTGACGTGAGTAGAGAATCTGAGTTCTTGTTATAATTAGCAAAGGTTACATGTGTTTCCCCTTTTTAGAACACCATTTGAAGATGCTTCTTAAACTCTTCATCACTTGCACAACTAGTCAATCACTTTTACTATGCGCATATTTTTCCGTAGGAAAAGTGTTGAGTTTCCTTTGTTGCCCATTTCTCATTATTATCTATGACAAATTACTTATGCATTGTGTTGTCTGGTTTTCTTGATTGTTTCCAAACAGGAGCCATATAGTAGTTCTATTCGCTTAGAATCTATTCTCATGCTTTCATTTCCTCAAATTTGCAGAACTACTCGTCTATCGTTACTGCCCATCCAGAAGTCATTGATGGAAGACCAGGGACAATGGTCATCGAGTCATTTGTCGTTGATGTGCCTGATGGCAACACCAAGGATGAAACATGTTACTTTATTGAGGCCTTGATCAAATGCAACCTGACGTCGCTGGCTAACGTATCTGAGCGTTTAGCTGTGCGAGACCGGACTGAGCCCATTGACCAAATCTAAAGTACACAGTGAGTTTCTGGTGCAGTGATTCTGCTTATGCACGTGGAAAATGTTAGGTTCCTGTTTTCAGAAGCTGATTGAGAGTCTGGCATTCTAGAGGCAAAGTCTGCTTTTCTTTTTGTTACACTGTATGCTCATTCTCTTTACACTACTGGGATACCTTGTCTATAGTAAGCTGACACTCAAGTTCATCCATGGCCTGTCTCCTGAATGAAACGATCAATTAGGATTTCTGTCCTTTCCCTGTTTTCATGCTTTAATAAATGGGGTGTCCGAATCGACCTCAGATTTGTAAATATGTTTGCATGGAAGAAATTGGTTCGATTGTTTATTTTACGTAATCAGCTATGAAATGACTGCTCCTTCTCATTGTCCACGAACATTTATATGAAATGTAACTGCATAATTTTATTTGTTGATAGAGGCATAAGCACATTCTATCTCGAGTCTTTGAGAAGTGTTCGATTACATGTGTTTTCTATTCTATGATGGCTTGCCGATTCCTTTTACAGCTTAGATACTTTCTCTAACCACTGAAAGAAGAACTAGTTTCAAGTCCACTTGCCTATTTATGTTTTCTACATTTTTAGGGCATAAAAATATATATAATCCTGACTCTTTCGAAAACATTGTAATAAGATTCACAGCGTGTTCTATGTTAAGTTTAACGATTCCAGCTAAACCATAGTGTCTCCACCCAAGTGGTAGCTGAACTAGTTGCAAAGTAACTTGTTTCTGTTGGTACAAACATGGCTACATTTCAGTGTCTAGCTCGAACAAAAAACTTGCCCCACGGTGCTTTCTGGATGCTGTTTAGTGTTCACCATGCTTCTTTAGATTTTCATACTGTTATTTTAGATCTCCGTACTTTGGTAAGTAACGAAGAGAGCGCATTTTTTTGTAGGTCAAACCCTTTAAACCTCATGTTGTCGTCCTTAACTTATGGAGACCTGGAAGATAGATGGTTAATACAAGGAGTTGGAAGAACCGTTGCTACTGTAATGTCCGAGGTTGAGCTGTTGTAGTTTGTTGTCAAATTAAAATTTTTAGACCTAGACATTTCTAGGGTATTTCTTCATCTTACCACTATCCCCTCCTGAGGTTGGATTCTGTTCAATATGGTTTTTCAAGTTACTGTTTCTCTCGAGGGACTCTAATAGCCACGAGATAACATGATTTCGTGGGCTATGAATAGATTGTGATCCAAATTTAAAGTAGAGATTGACATCTTTTTAGCATGATTACAGGAAATTCAGTTCCACAAGCTGCTACTTGTGCATGTCCTGAATGGAACAGAAGATTCATGGTTTTCAGGACCGATAAGGAGCTTAACACATTTTTGTCATAAATCCAAAGTGGACTATGGAAAGCGAAACATAGTGCTGTTCCCTTTCCATTACCCATTACTCATGATGTGATAACAGAGCCTCAATTTTTCTGAAAGGTCCATCAACTGGCGAAGGAGACATCATGGATCTTATCAACGGATCCTCTCTTCAGTTGATACTCGTGAAAGATTTGTTGGTAGTTGAAGAAGAAGAGATCATCGATCTTGTCGCTCGATCCTACATAGTTGATACCGAAAGAGACTGCAAGGTTGAGCAAGTGACCATGCACCATGCCTGCTACTCGTGATGTTGTTTCCTTTTTCAAGGTTAGGCACATCCATTTTAATGAATTACGATTTGAATTTCGAATCATCGACCAGGGCACCAAAATAAACATCTATTTAATTTATATGATATGATCATGTCGAAGTTGTTACATCTCAAGGGATATTGCCAAATAATAAAATATAGGCAGGAGGAGTGGGCATAATACTTGAAGTGGAGTATCCGGTCACAACAAATTGACCGGAGATTCTGCTTATTGGGAGCACATGACTGTCTGTAAAGCTGGAAAAAGTGCCCAAAACCATTGTAAAATGAACAAACAAAATCACAACGATTCCAACCACAAAATCCATATTTATTGATGTTTGGTCGAAAATACTAATGGCCTACTTCCAAATTATATACAGTTTATCAATATCTTTCCACCTCAAATATTTAAATGATAATAATAAATAAACTATTCTACATTAAATAATATAATTTTTCTATAAATTAGAATTAATTTATTTTTTATATTCCACACCCAATAATGCTAATATAGAATAGGGGGTTGTGTTTATTAGGTGTATTGTTTATTTTGGGCTAATCCAGGTTAGTACTCCATTAATAACAATTAAATAAATAAAATGTCCGGTCTAGTACACGAAATGATGTCCGAATCAATTAAAGCCACAGCCAGATGTCATACATAACGGATCATTAATAACCTCTAAATTCTCTCTCACACTCATTTATTCGTTTATCAAAATCCTCCCCTCACTCCTCCTCTTCTCTTCCCCAACCATACAAAAAAAAAAAAAAAAAAAAACTGAGCAGGAACAAATTGCTTGCAAACAAACCTCTCCTTTTATCCTCTTTCTTTATTCCTTTCCCTGAAATCGTCGCTGAAACCTTTTCTCTCTGTTTCGTTTTTCCAGATCCGATCGTTATTCTTTGCTCAATTCTCTGCGCTTTGTAGTTTTCCTTTTGTTTTAGATTCCTCATTGTTATTGTGTGTTTTTTTAACGGAAAGTCTAGCATTGGAAAATTACCGCAATGTCCTCGTCCTTGCTGCTTCCTGTTTTCCTTTGCGTTTCGATCTTCGCTCGTTTCGCGCTTGCTGGAGTAGAAACCTGTTCGTGGATTGTGCCGATGAGTTATAGAAATGATAAGATATCGATTACGGACTATGGCGGTGTCGGTGATGGTAAAACGGTGAATACCAAGGCTTTTAGAGAAGCGATTTATCGGATTCAGCATTTGAGAAGGAGAGGTGGAACGCTGCTTTATGTACCTCCTGGTGTGTATTTGACAGGGAGCTTTAATTTGACGAGCCACATGACTCTTTACTTGGCTAGAGGTGCTGTTATTAAGGCTGTTCAGGTAATCAATTAATTGTTTATTTCAATTCAGTTAACTGTCTGAGAAATTATACTCATAATTCTTCTCTAATTTTTACTTATACAACAATTTCTTGATTTGATTTGATACTATTGAAAAGCCAAGCATTTACTATTTCATTTTCACGACAGTTACATGGTCCAGTCAGTGTGTAAAATTGTTATTAATTAGAAATATTTATCATAATTACAATTGTTTAAACTAATGATCATATTGTGCGACCGGTGTGTCTCTTTCATCATTACATGCACCTCGATTAATTCAATTTTCTTATCCAAAAGCTAAAAGATTAGATTTATGGAGTATAATTATAACTTTGTTATTTCGGTTCGTAGTCTTACATATTTTTTAAAGATGTATTTCAAAATTGTGTCAATTGACGTCGCTGATCTTAGTTAATTTTAGTATGGTTCAGCTGAGTTCAGACTATTTTCTTTTGTGCTAGTTTAGATAATCATGCCTTTAATTTAGGCGTCTATGCAGGAAAGTTATTTTTTCGGTGATTGTTTTGACTAAGCTTGGGTGAGCTATCCTAATTGGAATAAATTCTCATGATAGTGGGTCTCCGTCATTGAAAATAATAAAAAAGTGGTGGGGCTGATTCAGAATGGTTATTGCATGTGCATGACATTTATGTGCTATTTTCATAACTAATATGGCAAAAAAATATACATCTAAAATAGCTGGCAAGTCATATCAGTGATATTTTATTGGATATATCAATAGTATGTTTAGATCCCACCATAATATAATGGCTGTGGATGGAATTCATTGCTTGTGAAGATTGAAAGTGACTCACTTTTGTTATAAACGTAGGCAAAATCTTAATAAGTGGTATGCTATCGTGATCTCCATTGAACCAAAGATAACACATGACTGTTGTAGGATTTTATTCTAAGAAATTATTAACGCAAAGGAAAATTGGTAAAGGTTCTAGTTGCCATCAACTGTGCCCGTAACGTCTGTTTTCCATGTCAATTGCACTCCTTACGTTTGGGTGTAATTTCGTCTTTTTTGGCGTTGCTGTTGTTTTAATACAGTTATATAAGGGTTGTTTTCTTTCGATTTCGTTTTTTTACTTATTTAAAAAATAAAAATACCTCCTAGCCACCCGACTTCGCCAAGTAGCTAAAAGGAAACATAAAATATGGTCCACAATTTATTGCTTCCTTAGCTTTCTGCTCGAAACTTGGCATGAAACTGGAGCATGTGCTACAACTTCTTGTAGACTCTCATTTCAGACTTACTAAAAGGCATAGAAATCTTATTTGAGAGCCAAGTTTCCCTACATGAACGACTCAACTACCGGAAGTTATCGGAAAACTTCTAAGCTTATCTACGAATATTTGTTGCCTTCAATGATACTGGAAAGAAAATATCATGTTGCTGTACTTGAAATGTGTAATCAATTAGGATCAAGGTCTCGAGTCCAGCTGTATGCAAATGACAACTAATTGTTCTATATTTTTAATATTTCAATGCATTTCTTCTTCCTTTGAGAAGAAAGGACTAAGGATTGTAATTCTCCATATGACACTTCAAGAAGGATTGAAATCAATAGTTTGAAAGAAATTCTAAGTGGCATATTGCTCCGTTCTTTATGTCCAATTATTTGCTTTATTTTTTAACTCTCATATTCATATTTCAGGATACTGAGAATTGGCCTTTAATAGTTCCTTTACCATCTTATGGAAGAGGAAGGGAGCGGCTTGGTGGGCGGTATATAAGTTTTATCCATGGAGATGGACTTCAGGATGTTATAATCACTGGTGGGCCTCATTTATTGCATCTTAGAGATTCCTTGTCTTAGCTTAAACATTATGAATCCTTTGTGGTAATGGAATTTCTTAATAAGAAACCAACAGTTATGGACATCAAAAGTTTGGTATCATAGAAATTTTTAATATATGAAATGGTAATCATGAGGTGTCTGTATGATTCTTGCATCAAAACATTTTATGCTTTTATATTTTCCTTATAGGTGAGAATGGGACAATTGATGGGCAAGGAGATGTCTGGTGGAACATGTGGAGGCAAAGAACTCTCCAGTTTACAAGGCCTAGTCTTGTCGAGTTTGTGAATTCAAGAGGCATAATCATATCCAATGTGATTTTCCAGAACTCTCCCTTTTGGAACATCCATCCTGTTTATTGCAGGTAATAGTTGAACATAGGCTTTTACAGTCTGCAGTTGAAACGTTCTTAAGTATTTGAGATTTTGGCAATGGTGAGATAATACCATTTAGACTTGAATGTGATTCCTTACTGGTTTTATAGTTTGTGTAATATATTAACAATTTTTTGTTCTAGTGCATAATTCCCTTGCGCAGTCATGTAATTAAATGCATATAACAATCTGGTTCCCTGGTCATTGTGAAAGTGGATATTGCTCAATGTGTTCATTTTACCTGATGCTGGCTTTATGATTGCAGCAATGTTGTTATTCGGTTTGTTACCATATTGGCTCCGCATGATTCTCCCAATACTGATGGAATTGATCCAGGTATGATATAATATAAAATGTACTTTTGATGTGTGATTTGCCACTCTATTGGTCTATGATTAAATGCAATTCAATAGAGACATCACGAAATGAAACTTTTTAAGTTAATCCAACATTTAAGATTTATTTGGTTCAATTCTTTTGAGTAATTCGTTTGATTTGTAAATGAATTTTTTTGAATGATTATGATATAGAACTTTTAAAATATAAACCAAACATAAGATTTACAAATGAATTCCACAAAACCAAACACTGCCTTAGCAGTGGATTGTTTGGGAATGCATGCTTAATTGCAGCAAGATTATCAAGTTTGTGATTGTATTATAGTGTGAATTAACCATATTGGCTTTTATCCAAAAAGAAAAGAAAACTATGTCGGCTTGCTTTTGGCTGTAAAGATCTGTGAAGAAAAAAAGAAAGGTTTTAGAAGTTATAAGCAATGCCGATGTTTTTGATGCGAATCGAGCAAGGTGCAATTTGCATACAAGATCTTAATTGCATCAGCATTTATCTTTTGTTCTTTTGTTTCTAGCTTATAGGAGCTTCGAGCTTCATTTTTTAAACTATCGATCCAATGCAGATTCCAGCTCTGATGTCTGTATAGAGGATTCATACATTTCTACTGGAGATGATCTTGTAGCTGTGAAAAGTGGTTGGGATGAATACGGGATTGCTTACGGTCGACCAAGCTCTCGCATCACCATCCGGCGGATAACAGGATCTTCTCCATTTGCTGGAATTGCAGTTGGAAGTGAAACCTCCGGCGGGGTAGAGCATGTCTTGGCAGAAAACATAAACCTCTATAACATGGGAGTCGGTCTACATGTGAAAACAAACATAGGGAGGGGAGGGTTCATAAGAAACATCACGTTTTCAGATGTGTACATGGAAAACGCCCGAAAGGGGATAAAAGTTGCCGGTGATGTTGGGGATCACCCAGATGAGAATTACAACCCGAACGCTATCCCAGTTGTTAAAGGTATCACATTTAAAAGTGTTTGGGGTGAGAAGGTTCTGCAACCAGGTTCCATACAAGGCCTGAAGAACTCTCCTTTCACTGGTATTTGTCTGTCCAATATCAACCTTCATGGTGTGCCAGGGCCCAGATCTACCCCATGGAAGTGCTCTGATGTAAGTGGGTCAGCTCTTCAGGTAAGCCCATCGCCATGCTCTGAACTAGCTTCCACAAACCAGATAGATGCATGTTCTTCTCACCTTTGAGACTAAGCAGTTTCCTTTTTTATCTTTTGAGGTTTGTATCATCCTTTGTTCAAGAATTTGTTCTATCAATAATGAAGCATTCATTTTACCTCTACGCAACTAGCAATTTATGTGTAAACTTTTGCAATAAATTGGCCTTCTAGATCACAAGTCCAGAAAGTAAAAGAAATTGAATAACAGCATCGCAGAAGACAAAATTAAAATTATAATAATAAAAAACCCATAAATCGCAAATTCACATCACCAATATGAATCACAGGACGCATAAAAGCCAACAGACTACTAGATTTTTTATAGTACAAACACAATAATCCCGAAAAGAAAAGTCGCATAAAATAAGTAGATCAGTATGGGCTATAAACTAAAAGAAATGTATGTTCTCATCAGAAATTGTTCAAGAACTTGCGAATTCCATTCATGAATCCACCATCATAGTAGTGGTGGTCATGCTCGTGCTCCTTCAGATGATCGTGATTGTGATGATGATGATGATGGTGATGTGGCCTATCATTCCGCCCCCCGAGGTTAAACCTGGCCCATCTTGCCTCAATCTGACGGTCTGAACCAAGATCTTCACCTCCTGATATAATCATATCATTACCGTATGATAGTTGTTGGCCTTGACGTCCACCCCTTGGCTTCAACTGGTCAAAGTGATGCTGACGGCGTCCATGACATCCATGTCCACGTCGAAACGGACGTCCAGAGAAGTGACGGTTAATTGGACGGAATCTTGTAACTGGTAAAGAGTCTGTCTGAGCATCTGATTTCTCCAGCCCTGAATCTTTAGAATCTACGGTGTCTATTTCTTCCTTTTCGAGTTCAACAAAAGTGGCCGGTTCGGTTTGTGGTTTTTCGCTTGGGAGAAGAATGGTAGGTGTGGTATTGGGATCAGAATTATGATCATCGGTAATGATGGTGAGGCTGACGTCATTTTCTGTTTGATCTGACGGAAAACGAGCATAAGCTGAGGTGACAAAGAGGAAGAGAAGGGCGGCGAATGTGAAAGCGAGAGAGAGATTTCTTCTAGCCATGGTGAAATGAGAGGGTAACGTAACTGCAAGAAAGAGGATATGATGAATGGTTTATATAAGGGAAGGGAAGGGAAGGGAAGGGCAGAGCGGGCAGCTGGTTTCCCGGAGGTTTGATTGAAAGAAGAGGAAAAAAGGGGCAGCGGGCAGCGGGGATACCGACCACGTGGGTTATGTTCTGTTTGGACTTTGAACACGAGAGCCGTAGGTTTTATTTTATTCTTTCCGTCCTTTCTTGTCTACAGTTCCTAATGTTACAGTTGAACAGCCACGCGCTTCACGGCGAATGCTATGACCGCACGCTCTCCACGGTGAACGATTCTCGTTTTCAGAACATTGAAATCAAGAGCTACACGTCACCAAACATGGGTCATCCCAAAGGCGGAGACAGGCTGGCTGGATCTTACGTCACCAAGGACGTCATAGACATGAAGATTCACAGAAAATTTGGATGACACTTTTAACACATAAGAAAATAGTTTAAAAGTCAAATATAACGCTTTATAGTTAATAATTAAATATTTGATTCCGTTCCACAACTTGTCGAAGCCAGGCAGACCAACCAGCTAGTTCCTGAGCCACACAGATGGGGGAACTACATGGGTATTTGCCTGAACCAAAACTGCTTCATTGGGCCTTAAGTTGTTCTGATCAAAAAAACGAAACAAACTGATCGAAGCCCAGGCCATTGTTCCAATTTGGGCCAATAGGCCTGCCATTGAAACTATAAATTATACACCCCAAGTCCATTGAAACCAAATGCAAGAGAGGTTCTTTTCCTTTTCCTTTATTTTTGGGTTAGGAAAGCTAATGGTACGGAATCAATGGTGCAAGTTGAAATGCAGTGGACCCATTGTCATATACAAGTTGAAGGAAGCAATAAGAAAGATGTTGAATTGGAGATAGGGAAGAGACAAAAAGAGATTCAGGACATACCCCATTGAGCTACCGATTTGTTTTTACGTTGTGCAGAATGTAATATGGGGACAGTAGACTACTGTTGGAACATATATTTGCATGTATATATATTATATAATTCTCACGTGCGGGTTATATCAGCGAGCTGATGTACTATGCATACACCATGTGACCGACAGCAATAAATATTAGTACTCTTACCAAGCACGACTACCCATCTTCTCCGATTATTTGTTTCTTCTTTCTGTTTACGAACATAAAGATAAATAAGATTCTTTTAAAGAAAAAAAAAAAGATTATGTATCCGCCATTTATTGATTTATTCCATTTATAGAGACGATCTGTGGGTGTTCTTCCTTTCAAAAGGTCCCCCACCCATCCATTCTTCGCTACCATCTCCCCTTTGACACGTAGAGAAAATAGTCAGTAGCGATCATGGCGTGCGAGCTGGTGGTTGGTTGCTTTGCTGGCCGCCCATCATCCTCACATGCACCAACAGAACCTACCCCAAGTTTCATTCACGCGCCCAGATTCAACTCTTGTCCAGATATTACATCTATGAGGAGTTATGATGATTTGGATGCCCATAATTTCCGCTAAGTTAGTCTGCAGGAAAATGTCTTTCTGTGGCTTGAGGCTTTTGTCTGTTGAACAATTCAGGTATTTGCATCACTTGCGAACCAAGAAGATTGGCTGTTATAGTAGAAAAGCTGTGTACCAGGGTTATATTTTTATTGATTTAGTGAATCTTTATTAATCCGATAGGAGATGGATAAATAATTGCATGAAAGTGGGTAAAGCAAGCCATCCTGATGACCTCTGGCTGTACGTACTTGATTGTAAGCATATGTTAAAAGTGAAATGATGGGCATCTTACGGTGGAAAGCAGGACAGCCTTAACAACGTCCTTTTGTTTTTTGTTTTTGGTGTTCTTAATGTTTTACATATGTATATATACTTGCAGAAGAAAATCTGTCATGTGATGAAATAATAGATAGAATGATTACATTATATCAAATTTTTATTCTGTATATTTCTTCTCAATTATATCATAGAAAACTCCATTAGCTTAATATAATAATTAATATACAATTAATCTTAAAAAACTCAAGATTAATAAGTTTTCACAAATTAATCGAACAGATTAATTACTTCAAGGGATCAATCAACTATTGAACTAACTCAATATTCAAGCTAACATGAAAGTTATGTTTTGACTCATCCATCATTCAAACCGATCATGATGATCTTTTACTTTTTAAGTTGACCCTCAAACATATATTACATATTTGTCCTAATTATATATATATACACACACACATTGGACTTAAGGAACACGTCTTAATCTCCACCATAAAGTGTTGACATATACGTACCCATTTGCAAACTTTCTCATGTATGTCAAACGGCAAGAAGAATAAAGGGTTGATTAATTAATAGATTGATTGCATACAAAAGGGTTTGACTTTCATCTTTGTAGTCCAAATAATCATAATATTATCTTAATGCTTTGAGTAATGAAATCGACCGAAGAAACAATGAATGTGAATATGAAATCAATGGCATCCTCCACATTTTGGTAGTGGGTGCCCATGTGATGTGAGGCAAGAAAATTATATTAGACTAGATAAGTTCTTGTAATGTACCTTAATCTAAGCAATAAAACATTTGATATATTGATCCATCTTTAATCCCATTTAAGAATTTGTTTAGTCAAGGAGATTGCACTTATCCCCTAGTGCAAGATGCAAGTCAACCCAGTAATTAAGAGGGTTCACACTCGATGCTGAACTATCGGAGCATCACCCAAATCGCTATGCTATATCACCTAATGATGAACAAAGGCTAACACTTTCCTCTACCCACTATGTTCTTCTGCTTTCAATGGAAGTATCTTATTAATATAATTACAATAATCATTACTATAATCGTGATGAAGTAGCATATGGGTTGACTTCTTCTCACAGACAAGCGTGTGGCTTTGCATTGTTTAAGGTCCGCCACAAAATCCTAGGTGGGAAACTTGATGTTGTGCATCCCGTCCCTTAGTGTTATCCTACTCCAGCTACCGAGTCTCATCCACCTTATGCTACTCATATCTGTTGCCTGATTAATATTCTCCCAGAAAGATCATATTTTCTTTATGAATTTTGATGATCTGCTTCGGAAGATTATGACATTCACTTGAGAAATATGTCGGTCGTGATTAATGGTAGTTTGTAATAAGTAATCTAGTAAAAAGAAAGTCAAGCCGGTGGCTAATATGAACATGGTTAAGTAGGTTTAAAATTAATAGAAAAGTGTTGACATGGGCTTTTAAGAAATGGTATATGAAAACGAAAAAAGAGGGAAAGAAGTGAGAAGAATTCAAAAAAGTGGGTAGAACAGAAATGCCAAGTAATGCCAAAGGGCAAGTCACTATAAATGGGTGGAGCTGAAAAGCACATTCAATGTCATTCAATAAACCATAATATAAGAAAATATAACAAGAAGTAGAGGAGGAAGAAGAAGGAGAAGAAGAAGAAGAAGAAGAAGAAAAAAAGTAGAAGTGGGAATATGGAAAGTGGAAGAAAGGAGATATACTTTGTTTTCATGAACTATGATCCTGAATATCAACGCCTTCGAGATGATCGGTTAGTACGTACTTGTCCATGTTTAGGCTCAAATGTTTCATTGATTGATGATATCGATAATGCTGATGTTTCTCCTGTTGTTAATCAACGTTGCTGAGATCTCTAATCTCAAAGCTCCTTCTTGTTTCTATGAATTAGCAGAACAAAGAGAGGAGCCCATGAGCTGGATTTGTACTTGAGTAGAAAGCATGACGAGTTATTGGCGACCAGTCTTGAACATGGCAGCTACAGGAAAACGCTTTCCTTAGTCATTGTTGACGGCTTTGCAGTTGAGATCACTGAAGAACAGGTCACTAGGCAATTCTTCGACAAATTACTCACTTACGAAAGCATTTCTAGTGTATATACAACTGGGTTATCATGTATGTTTCTCATATCATCTGTCTTCTTTTTCCTGTAAAACAGGCCAATGTGCTTAGATCTGCCGATGGAGTTAGAGTGGTGGAGAAAAATCAAGAAGTTGCTTAGAATGTATACCATCTAGTGAAGCGAAGAGAATCAAGTAATATCAATCAAGTGATGTAATAATATGTTCGTAAGATCATCACTTGGAAATTTTCAAACAAAATCAGTTTCGCATTATCAACTTAAGAGATTTGTGTTATATAAGATTTCTTAAATACCTTCACTCTCTTCAATGTTCTTTATAAAACTCTTCTTTGTTCGTTCCACTACTGTAGACCTATTATTCGGATTCATCCACCCGAACAAATTTCCAATGGCAAAACCCATTTATCCAAGAGGCAAAAAGAAAGAAAGAGAAAGGGTGATGAATGAACCATTGGCAGCAAAAGTAAGAGGGGTTGAAGAGATTCTTGAAAGATAAAATTGATGGGAAAGGACAAAGTGATACAATTCATGTACATGTACAAGGAAAGTTTATTCTAGTTAAGGTTTTGGAACAACTCAGAACATGACCATAGTATAGTATGAGTCTGGTTTTTGAGTTTTCCACTACCTGAACCAATTAATTACCTGAGCCATACATTATATATATCGAAATTGCCCCCCCGGTGTCGTTGCTGTCTGCCAGTGCAGCCTCTTACCCTACATGTTTTCCTTCTCTTCTGACAATCGCATCCGAGTTTGTCTTGATCCTAAACTCTTGCTGAAGGATGGGGAATTGTTTGTTTGAACAAAAGTTAATGATTTATTTATACATTTTCTTGGACCATTCAAGGAAAACAGAACCCACAACGTCCCTAGCCGGAGTGCTTGTCTAGTGATCTCCATTATCGTCAATTTGCATGGAACCTGAATTCCCTTGCTGACTTGGGCTTTACTTGCTCACAATTCCATGGCTGACCTGCAAATAACATATATATATGTATGTATATGTGCAACACTCGAACTGTAAAATCGTTTACCAAGATCAAAAGAAGGACACATGTAAGGGAACGACATGTATTATCCACTCTTCCTACAGGACCTCTACACTGGTCATTGAACCATCAGAAATATAGAAGCCCTTGAGGAAGAGTGAACAATGAATGTCATTTATCGTTTATAGTGAGCAATGTTTGCTATTGCCGATGATAAGATCTTTATTGGCAAAACTGATGATCAGAAGCTTCTGAGGGAGAGTGAACAATATAAAGAATGCCTCGCGCTTGACAGGATCGGAGTAATGTCCATATCCAGCAGAAATATAGCAAGCCACAACTTGTTCATATCCCCCTGCAAGAGCTTCTGGCCTAGCTAACCATAGCAACCTAAAGCTGCCTGAAAATGGGCAGTTAATTCATGATTTCCATGTGAAGATTCATGAAAGTTTGCCAGAACGGAAGCCCTTGAGGGAGAGTGAGCAACCAATGGCTTGAATATCTACCTTCCGATTGGTTTGTTTTTGATTCGTTTGAAGATGGGTATTGGCCATTGGAACCCTTTTTATAGGCTAATTCTCTATTAATGATAGCAATCAAGGATTTATAGATTAGCATATCCAATCGAATCAAAGTAATTAACAATACTACGATATTATGATGATTATTAATCAATGATCAATTAAATATGTAAATTTATCACTAATACATGCTCGAATCAAATAATAAAACTCATGGAGAATAATCATGAGATACTCAAATCTCTTGAACACTTGTCATCTAGTAACAAGAACTCTTACTAATCTGAAAGGGCAAAAGAGGTCCCCCAAATCAATACATAAGTGGTAAAAGAATGCCATCTATCCACCATTATTGCCCAAAGGTCAACCTCTAAGTGCAATTCTCCCATTCTGCCAACCAATTTTCTCAATCCACTCATGTTAGTCCATTTTCTTACACAATAAATAATATCGGAAATAAGAATATCATATTCCTCTTGGTGATTTCCAACAAATGGAAAATAATATTAATATTAATATATTAATAGGTTTTTGAAATATTATAGTTTAAAAGTAAAATATTTTTTAAAAAAATTAGCATCTAATTATTGGATGTAAACATCAAATCTTCCATTGATTTTTAAATTATGGATATAAAGCACGTTTAATATTTTAAATTGTAGTGCTTTATCTCTTAATCTTACTTAATATAATATGTATCTAAATCAACGTGCTAATGAAGATAAATTTTTTTAATCACTGAATTTGGAACCAAATGAAACTACTTCACAAGGCAATCACCCTGTTGTTAAAATGAAGAGAATATCAAAAAGGTAATAAGAAATCAGAAAGGTGGCATATCTCAACCTTGTTACCGATACTGTTTATGTAAAGGGCCAAATATGATCTTTCTTTTCTTTTGACATTCTCCTCCAAATGTGCTCTCAATTTTCTTATCCCTTCAACCAAACCTATCATTTCCATTCGGATATAAGCATGGAACATCTTCCTTCTTGCAGTATCATTGTCATTGCGTCTCTTTGTTGATTATTTTGGCCAAATTCTTGAATCTTCGTATCATGATATGTAGATAATATTGCTTAGCTAGTGAAGTTAGGTAGCTTTTGTTCTTGATTTCTTCATCCATCTATTCAGAATATATACGCTATATAGTAAATGAAAGAGGTAATGCAAGATTCGCGGGTATTGATAGCATCATGCCCATTATCTACGGCCGACATTCGCTGCAAGTGGTTATATGGATCAGCAGCCCGTAAGAAAGACAACACAGCATGCGCAGTCTGTGATTGATATGGACCACAAGACCATAAGATAGATAAGAGCTAGCCCAACATAGATCCTTTCTTCATGCACAGACCGTGATTTATACTGATCATTAGCCCATAAGATAGAACCACATGGTTCAACACAGGCCCATTCATTATGCACAGCGTGCGCAGTGTGATTGATATGATTTATATGGATCATGAACCCTTAGGATAGATTACCATGAGGCCCAAATTAGGCCCATTCTTTGTGCACTGCGTGCAAGAGTCCGTGATTGAATGCTTCGTGCCTGTTTCTGTCACCTCCAAGAATCAAGGGAAGAAGAAAGAATGAAATGAGACGTCGTCGTCAATCAATCGGGATGTTTATCTGTTTCAAGCGTATACCGATGTTGTTGCCATTTGAGTTGGGAAGTCAATAAATAATCAATCCATCAGGATATTGAACTCGATTCAGTTTTCAGTTTCAACTATTCTATTCCTTTTAGTGAAGGCCCATGCATTAATATTGAACTCGATTCAAGTTTTCATATTAGATGGTGAAGAAATAAGGGGAAGACGTAATTTTGTATTATATGTATTTGATCCTTTGGAGTTTCATTTAACATGAAAATGGATGCGCTGCTCAGCAATCAGAAATGCATGGGTTGTTAAATGATCATTAGTGTATTCTATTATGAAACTCGATTACAATATATCATAGGTTGGATTCAGCAAACTGTTATTATGTATATACCATGATTATTGGAAGATCTCCTGGCATGACTTGTAGATATCGCAATTCTGTAAAGATTGAACAGGAAAATATGTCAGTGATTACGTTAATGTAAGAGGTGTTGAACACTGTCAGAAGCTAACCATTATCATGCTTTTTGTTGTTTCCTCACCTGAGTCTTTAGTCACCGTCACTACCGCCGCTGTCTTTCTTCTTCTTATGCCCTTCCTTTTCTTTCTTCTTACCCTCGGATTTCCTTTCCTTCTTCTCTTTCTTATCCTTCTTATGATTCTTATCCTTCTTTTCCTTCTTTTCTTTGTGTTCCTTCTTGTCCTTGTGGTGTGCCATCTGGGCTTTGTTCTGGTGCCCAGTAGCCTGGCTTTGAGTTGAGGATTTGACCGTATGATGACTCTGGTCGTGGCCTTGGCTCTTGTTGTGCTCTTCGTGGGTGTGGTTTTCGACATGGTGGTGGTGTTGTTCCTCCATTAAAGTTTTCTCATCAACTCTCTCGATTTGCACTGCAGCCATGATGATCGATGTGTCTTCCTGGTGAGTTGCATCGGTTGCTTCTCCATGAAAACGGGTTTAAGGGCAGGGAGTTAGTGGGGAATCATACAATTCTAAATCAAGCAGAGAATAAATGCCACGTTAATATCTCTACTATGTTATCTTGTCCAAGGATCAAGTTGCTCTTAATCTTTTCTATCCCCACGCATACATGCTTGTTCTCCGGGACAGATTTTGATGGGCATCAAATTGTATACCGTCTATACTATACTTTCTACCCTATTTTCTCAGAATCTTTCTGCCAAGACGATAAAATAAAATTTCTGCCTTGAGAATGAGAAAAAGGATAGAACACGCTAGCTTGATTTCGAGACGTTGTTATTTATCAGATACAATGACATTAAAAGGAAAACCCAATTCATTAAAACGAAACCATTGACGAGCAGCTTAAGAAGTTTCAGTTTCTGGCATGCATAGCATTACCCACAATGATATGGTTTCTACTGAAAAGAGAATTGAATGGCCAAACCCATTAAACTTTAATGAACAGAGACCCACAATTCATAGCGCAATACTTGAGAATTCTCTTTGGATGACTGTCAAAATACATGAAAGTAAAACGTGAGTCGAGCCAAGATCCTAATAGCAGCAAAATAGTAGTTTTTCAGAGAAACAAGCCCAGGATATATCAGTTAAATTCTAGAGCTTCTATAATTAAAAAAAATAAATAAAACCCATCAAAATATTAATTATTAAATAATAAATTTTGATACGTTCAATTTACTTCATTCTGATTTCCATTCAAAACAGCATTTGGGCATTATTTCTAGCAAGCATAGACGAATCGGTCAAATGTTGAAAATGCATGGCCTAGAAACTTTAGGCATTTAAAGAGATTCTTAAGACAGTTGAAGAATCTGAATGCTCGAATGCCCACCAATAACCCCCTCAAGACTTGGTCCAAGATTATGTCTTCATAATTACCAAGATTGATAATGTCCGAAAACCCTTTTTTTTTCTTGTAATAATTAAATTAATTAGAGTATTTTCCATAAAAGAAAACAAACGCGTTGCAGGAATTATTGCACTTGTCAATATAAAAATGCTTTTATTGATGGTGGTCAACTACACCTTTTTTCATACTAGAGATAATCCTTATTGGATCTTGAAGATATATATATATATATTGTACGGAATAAATGGGTTTTAGTTCTATGAATGCATGCAATAACTAACAAAAAATATATAATATTATATTAAATGGGTATATACTTAGGATTACGTTGAGGGTTATTTTGGAGATACCCATTAATTATTATTATTATTATTATTATTTTATCGATGCTAGTAAATCAAGCAAATCAAGGTCTAATCTAATAATCCCGTCGAGCCGGCGAGGGGAAGATATAGACGACGGGCAAAGCCGTTGATCAATTATTGAGTATCCTGATATCATATGATTTTTCCTTTCATGGGGGCCTATTTGGCTCTCATATGTACCACATATATACACACATTCATTTATCACTTTGATGTAATGATAATAATGATTTATAACTACATAAGGCTCATGAATTGCCATGTAATAAAATCTCCCAAATAATAATATATATATAATTTTGTGGGCTTTGCGTAAGGGACTAAAGACCAAAATAATGTGGTTTTAAAAAATAATTCCCGAACTAATGCGGTTTCAAAAATATTTCCCAGAATAATGTGATAATTTTGATATAAAAATAAATCAATTTTTTGCAAGTGAAATCGGCAACAGTACTGCCGATTTCACTTGCAAAAAAAATGGCTCGTACAAAAAAATCGGC